>JAOVVB010232765.1:0-10329 GCA_028570985.1 Heterobranchus longifilis
TCGACATTGTACAAATGGATTGTATATATGAATGTATTGCAAAAAAAGTATTTAAAAAAAAAAAGAAATATGACACTAACAATTCCTTACATGTCTAGAAAAGATAAAAGACGTCACATGTCGACAGTATTCTCTGTCACTTCTGCATCAATATAATCCATAAAAACAAACTGTATTTGCGTTTACAATTTGGATTTTGTCGCTACCGGCCTCCGCTGGTTAGCTGCGTTATTATTTTAGTGGGAGAATGCTTTAAAATAGTTCCTGTATTAAAGTCTATTTTGGTGCTCAACAACACATGTTAACAATGGATTCATTGATTGAATGAATAAACAAATGATGATACCTTGAAAGTGAACTTTCTGTTCTTGCATTCTCGTGGTGTGCAGAAGAGGATTTTGTAGCTCGGGAGTGGGATGCTGCCCAGCACAGATTCTTCTCTACTGTCTGGTAGAAGAGATGCATTGTTGTACAGTCAGAGCACATGAGAGAGTTTCATTCTAAACAAAGTGCTGGGGCTACAAGCTGTGTACCTTTATAGTAAAACAGACAGTAGTTGGAGAGGACAAACCACCGTCTCTTCCACAGCTTCAGACCAGAGCTGTCCTGCAGAAAGGAGATCCATGAGCTGCTTAGATCAGACGCTCTTCTACATGCAGTGATTAACTTATAAACTGTTAAGCAGACCGTGTTTGGAAAATTACTTTTTTGTTGAGCCATCCTCTGATGACCACGGGACAGTTGGGGTCTCTCTTGGCAGCCTGACATCTTTTCCCAAATGTTTGCACCTTTCCGTCGCTTTCCTGTTTCCCAAAGAGGGAATAATAACTTTATATGCATTAACAGTGACTATATTTACATGCACACTAATATTCCACTATTATTCTGAGTGGTGGGGGCAGCCCTAATGGTTTGTACTGTCCGACAAGTACAGTACTGTTTGTACTGCTGTGTTTGTACGGTCCGACAAGTCCTCCACCGGTGGAAAACTTTGAAAAAATCCTATTTTGCACGGCTGCATTTAAACAGGAATATTAGTGGAATATTCATTTTCATTAGTCATGTAAACAGCTTAGTAGGAATATTGTCTGTTTCGGAATAAGGGCAAAAGCAGAATATTTTGTGCATGTAAATGTAGTCACTGTCACAGTGACACATAATCACACATAATGACAAGAAATAATTGTTCAAACTTTAAACAAACCTTTCTGACAGGAAAGTAGGAAATGGTGGCCACGCTGGATGTTTGGCTGACTCTGTCCTGGTCATCCATTCTGCAGGGGAAACAGAAATAATATATATTTATGCAAATGTCACATCCAAAATGTCTGTTTGCACCAAAACTAAAGCCTGATGTGAACTTTAAGCCAGGCATGGGATGATATGAAAATTTAATGTCATGATTATCCTGGCCAAAATAATTGCGATTCACGATATTATCCCGATAATCAACAAAATATGCTGAAAAACTCTTCACTTTACCTTACATTTTACTTTGTTGTGACTTGTGCTTGAAACATTATGTAGTTTATTATAATTATGTATTTTTTCTAATAAAATTGGGAGTTTTTTCCTTGAAACATTACAACCTTTTTCTCAAAACATTCTGACTTTTTTTTCTCAAAACATTACAATTTTTTTTAAAGAAACAAATATTTTTATTGCACCACAGATAGGACACTGTATTAAACTGCAGTCAATTTGTGAGGATATTCACGATTATCCCGATAATGGAAATTCACCACAATCAACTTATTGAGTGTTTTTTTTTTTATCGCAACCCACCCAACCCATTACCGTCCCATTCCTACTTTAACCAGGGTATTTCATATACAGCCGGATGTGTTTATAATAAAGTATCGCTGCATTCAAGGTCAGACAGTATTTACTTAGTGGTACACACACAGAGAAATACACAAAATATCTACATTTGTAATGGATTTTTGAATGAAAGCTCAATCAAGTAAAGAAATCTCGCATGTACAGTTACACTTTAGCACAACCTCTCAACACTTTAATGCCATGAATACACATGTGACCCTGAACTGTACAACACGCGTGCATATATCGGAGCTCTGCCTACACATTTGAATGAAGGGGTGGCTGACGTGAGGCCTTACCAATACAATCTGAACCACAGTGTCCCTCTGTAGAAGCAGTCAGTCACCCTGTAACCTCCGAGCACACATATGCCACATTCCTATATAGTTGAGATTTTTTTCCTCCCAGTCAACTGTTCATCCTCCCAGAGACTCGGTGTTGCTGCTCTCCCACGGCCAGCAAAAACTCTCCCACGTTTCTATTCTGAGCCACAACAGGCCGGTGCGCATCCCCACCACGAAACTGACAGGTGACAGCTGCATCGCCGTGGTAGCAGGGAGGGGCCCTGGGACCGTGTGAAAACCAATCTGGCAGCAGGGACGGGCTGGTATGAGAGACGAGATTTGGAATGTGTCCCAAACTGCAGCGTGGACTGCTGAGGACAGAAAACCAAAATAAAAGGAGCCGGGGAAGTTAAGCGGCCTGTTGAAGACAAGTAGGAGGAGGAGGGGGGGGGGGGGTGTTTCTGTAGTCATGCCGTCTCTTCACACACGTGACCACGAGGTCTTATCAGCAGATCTGGTTCTGTACCTCAGAGGTCACATGTTTCTTGCACCTGCACAACCCAGTTCTTTTTATTTAATAAACTTTGTTATTGTTATATGTCTACTCTGTTATTCAATTATTAACTCACATTTTTGTCATTTAACTTATTATTAACTTTAACTTGTTATTTTCAATACGTGCAGTATTTATTTGTTTTTTTATGTTTTTATATCTTTGCAGGTCCTTATTATGAAATATGTTCATCTAGAAATTCCTTATTTTTGTCTTGAATTACTACTTATAGTACGTACATACTGTATGTATGTGTATCTAGAAGAGATAAGTATGTCTTGAATTTAAATTCTTTTTTTTTTTTTTTTTTTAAATACTACTACAGTAGTACTGTACAAATATATTAAATACCACTTTATGAGTTACTCAAACATATGCCCATCTGACTTCTACTTTCTACTGCTTGCCCTGTGTACTATTTCTTACATTTTAATTAAAATGTTTTGAACACAACATATAGTATATAAAACTTTCTTTAAGTATTACTACAGTATAAACGCACGCACGCACAGAGAGAAGTATTTGTTGATATCTTCCTTAAAGTTCTTTTTTATGATAAACTGCTTTGTGTGTGCATGTATTTGCAGTTTATGTATGTATTGATGCAGTATACATGAATATATAATGTCATAATGCAATCCCTTCATTTACAAACTCACTTGACGACTAAAAACGACTCTTATTTAGATTTTAAATGTGATCCTCAGCTACTTTAACTCACACCTGCCTCAGCAAAGCTTCATTTTCCAGCTTATCTAAACTGAACAGTTATTGGTGGCCCTCATGAAACAGCAGCACAGATGAACTCCAAGATAAAAATTCATGAGAAACTGAGCCTCCACAAGCACTCGTGGGTGACCCAGAGGTCTGACATGGTTTAGCTGCCGCAGTCTGCGCCGGTATCAACCACAATCCTCTGCAAGACACGGAGTAAATGAGAGAAAAACAATCAAGTCTCTGTGAGAGATGAGAGCGGAGACTAACAACCTCATAGCCGCTGGGGGTTACGTGGGTGTTGTGAAATATTTGGAAAATCTCCTTCTTAATCAGCGGGGGTCACTCGCTCGGGTACGACTTAAAATGCTAAAGAGGGATGGAGCGGAGGACAAACGGTGGGTCTGTGTACCACACAGAGTGCGCTTTGTGGCGCCCAAGGACTCTGGAGCATCATGTGAAGTTCGACACAGAGCATGTTGAATAAAAGATCCTCCCTCGCCATCAACAAAAACATTTGCATGTCTCCTACATTCCCATGTCTTTTAATGTCAACGCAATCATCACTATACGTTTGACCTTGATAAGTAAAGTGGTGACGTAAGGCGCCGTCACAACTACGAATTTGACTGCCTCATGAGGATACTTATTGTACGCAGCTCATTTCATATGACTTTACAGGGAACCTGGGCTACAGGAGCTAAATACAGCTGGGATAACACAGCTCGACAAAGGTGAGAAAAAGTCCCCTGGTGGGCCTGTAATAGTTCAGCCACAGTTCATAACACACAATCACATCGCTGCTTCACAATACTGTTAACTTTGAGCAACAGCAGTAAACTGTACTAGTACAAATTAATGCACATGCAGAATTAATAAAGCAATACTATGGGAGCCCAGAGGGGACTTTTTTAAAATGGTGATGAAAACAGAAACGTAATTCCACAATAGCATTATAATTTTCCACATATTTATGTGGGTAAAAACTAAAAAGGAAAATGCAACAATCCAATTTTCATTTTCACGTACTCATATGGGCGTTTTATGAAAATGGAAAAGCTGCTTGACATTTAATTTTCAAAGTACGGTGGACAATACTCAAATGTTAATTCAAAAATGAAAACGCAATACAAACACTGTAACCTGACTTTCCATTTATGCAAGCAATATTTAAACCAAACTGAAAATGCAATTTTCTAACAATTTGAAAACATAAACGGCATTTGACATTTCATTTTCAAAGATTTAACCTGCTGTACAGTGGACAATATTCAAAACGTTCGATCGAATTTGAAAGTTAAAACACAATATAAACAATGCAGCATATGGTCATAGAACGGCCATACGTCTATGTGAAATTGTAATTGGATTATTGGATTTTCATTTTTACTCAAATAACACATGTGGAAAGTTATAATGCTACTGTGGAATTACATTTTCAAGTTAACATTATCATTTTAATAAAGTCCCTTATGGGCTTCCATACATTACTGAAATACACACACTTTTTTTTCTGTTATTTAACTGTTCAAATACTACTGTGTGAATTACATGAATCATAATAAAGATGCCATATTGCTGTACCTGACTAATTGCGCCCGCCTGCTGACTGCTTCTAGCTCCATCACTTGGCGCTCCTCCTCACAGCATCTCCTCAGGCTTCACTGCCCTCTTCCTGGCTACCAAAACCTCCTGGTGCCCAAACACAGCCTCGACCCCTCTCCTGCTATCACTCCGCTTCTCTCCCCGCACGTGTGAAACTCTCTATCCGTTTCTCACTCCTTGCCTCCCGTTCTCGGGACTTGTAGCTGCAGTGTTTGTCCGGTGATCTACCTACGCTGGCTGTTAACACTCTTCTGTCCTCTAACAGTGCACTCTCTGTGAGCCCCTTCTTCACCTCCCCCTCCCTCTTCCTCTTCAGTGCCCCTCCCTCTCACCCTGCCCTTGACAGCCTCTCTGTCTTTTGCTGAGTGTGGGTTTGTGACTTAGGAATTTACACACACAAAAAAAAACCAGCTGTTCTGCTATTCTTCTTTCTGCCCCTTTGCGTTATTTGAATTTAATTTCTCGGTTATTTGACGATCAAAGATTCGGATGCCAGCCTTCAATCATCGCCCTCGAGTCTGAAGGTTTTCGCTCTGACATCTGAGTGTAAAGGCTCAAAGCTTTTGTTTCACTCGCAAATGGATAAACAGAACGTGCGTACAGAACATAATCAAACCACGGTGCAAGAATGATATGTGGAAGCTGTAATTTAATTGAACACACCCACTGAAATTAGAATTTGTGAATATTGATTCAAAGTGAAAAGAGTAGGAAAACAATATGTTTGTAGCAGACATCTATTACAGTACATTTTTATAATTACAACAATAAAAATAATAACATTAATAAGTAACCTTTTCTCTTGCATGCTACAATATATTGAAGCAATAATGTCAGATATAATGCATGATGGGCACTCTTAATCATGACAAAAACAACTTTTTTGCAAAGTTGGATCAACCTCATCACACGACAGACAACACTGCTTTTCTTTCTATAAATTTGGGACTTTAACCTCTTCTTCACCAGGCCTCTGGCTCGGAAATGACATGCCCAAATAAATAGAGTTTATCTCTGCAGCTACAAGGTCTATATGATTAATCTTGTCTAATCTAATTATATTTGTATCATATTAATCAACTAGATGATCTAAGGAATCCATTGGTACCAACCACATAGTGGACCACATAGCAAAAAATCATCTCCAGCACCACACACACACTCCACTCAGTGTCTGATGATCACAGAAATGCACGACCACATCCCCCGACGTCCGCCCATGAGCGAGGGCCCGTTCACCGCTGCTTGCAGCTTTAATTAGTGTTTGTGTTGTTGTGTGTGTATGTAGTACCTCAGGCAGGGCTCGAACCTGCGGGGTCCCGGGGTCAAAGGTCGCTGTCCTTATGCACTGGGCCATCTCCGGTGACAACCAAGAGAAAGAACCAGAGAAGAGAGACTGACGCTGGAGAAACTCCACCTTCATCAACCTGCAGAGAAACAAAGTTTACAGACTGAAACACGCTGCAGCTGCTGATGGAGCTCTTTTGGAACGCTTGATGACATTAAATGTATTATTAGAAACTTATTCAAAAATATTTGGGACAAAAATAAGAATACAATTATATATGTACCCATACACACAACACTGGGGTGAAACCCTGAATTTCATTGAAAAATTAAAGTCTCTTGGAGCAGCTTGGTAGCTGAACTGTCACGGTGCACTGCATGCAAACTGGTAAACTTTTGCACATCTGTAAACTTTTGCACATCTGAGCACTCAACTCATATCATGATGCATTACATTAACGCAGTTTTTACTGTTATACTTGCACATTGCATATACCGCTTATACTGTGAACATTTGCACATTCCTGACAATATTCCTTGTACATATCTTTCTAAACTATGCAGCTCTCCACACAGAACATACTGTTTACATATTCCTTATTGTAATATTACTTATATATTAGAGTTACTTATACCACCTGTTTCTTTTTTGAGTTTCTCTCACTTGTATATACCTTTTGTGTTTGTTATGCACCATTACATCAAGACAAATTCATTTTATGTGAAAACTATTTGGCAATAAATCTGATTCTGATTCTGATTCTCCTGAAGGCATCGCCATCGGCGTGTGAGTGTGTGTGTGTTTATATCCCCTGATGAGCGAGTTTCTTGCATGGTAACCTCTACCATTCTCCTGTGTGAATGGGTGAATGAATGTGGTATGAATGGATGAATGACTCGCAGTGTAAAGCACATTGAGTGGTCGCAAAGTCTAGAAAAGTGCTACATAAGTACAGTCCATTTACCATTTACCATTTTGATCTAATTATTTTTTCTAGTTGTTTCTTACCGATTGAAACTACCCCATTCATCTACAATTTAAATAAAATCACTCCTTTAAAAAATATATATATTTTGTTTGCTGCAAAATAATGGCAAAGGTCAAAGGTCAAAGGTGCCTAACGACTGCCTGGTCAGTTTTTCATAAGAAAATTGAGAGCAGAAGAGATTTGTTGTCATGGAAATAAACAAGTACATTTTCTGAACATTGCAATTTCTTGTAGTACTTGAAGTGGCCTTCCTATGAGATGACAATACCAGCAGTGGCCCCAAGCCAGTTTTACAAGTTAGGCTACAGTGCATTCATGGTGTTTACTGAAATAAGTTACATAAGTAGGTAAAGAAGTAGCACACATGCAGATCTTCAGGACAAAGTTGACTGATCTCAATTTCACAAATGTGTTCAGGCCATGTCAAACAGACATGCTAACGTTTGGACCTTGTGGCCTTCGTCAGAGCTACGTCTTTACCTCTGCCTGATCAACACTGAAACCACATGAACTTTGCTTACAAACAAATACTGGGACGGCACATCCTCTGAAAGACCCAAAGTTACATCATCATTATGAGGTCAGTGTACTGAGGTGTTAAGAGTAGAATGGTCCCTTTTAAAGTGATTACATATATTATTGGATTATTACTGAGCAATTAACACATAAAAAGCATAATATTAACTGGCATGATAAGGGCTTAAAGGTGGGTTCTACTTTATTACCTACTTTTAAAAAAAGATTTTTTGGTAGGCTATTGTATAAATGAATACACAAAAGAACAATAAACAAACGTGTGGCTCTCCTTGCAGAGGTGATCTTTGTCAAAATCACATTTCAAGACCTTTATTAATTTAGTTGCTTTTGTGCTTTCATGAAATCGTTATTTTCCAGATTAAGACTGCATATGGTAAGCTTATAAAATGCAATATATCATTTAAGATGGACCCAGTGGTTCCATAGTTGTTTGCAGTTTCACCAAAGAGACATTTCCCTTTTGAAATTACTCTGTTTGTTCGAAGAGGTACAATTATCATAGAATTATAATATTTCATCAAAAAAAGCAAAGATTAGGTAAAAGTTATGGGAAAAAAATTGAAAAGACACATTGAAAGGGACCTGACCCCTATAGGTTGGGAACCACTGGAATAAAAAAAAAAACCTAACTGTATATACAATACTTAAAATGAGCTCCTGTCTTTATGTATTGTTGTTGTTGTTTAATTCTACAACCGAATATGATATTTTATTAGTTGTTTTGTGTATTAAATCTTTACCTGCAAAGCAACTACTCATGAAACTGCAGATAAATATTGTGGAGTAAGACATAGAACATCTCCCTCTGAAATGTACTAGAGTAGAAGTACCATAAAATAAAAACACTGAAAAATATCTCAAAACTGTACTTGGGTTAATATATTTAGTTACTTCCCATCCGTGTACTCTTCCGTAGTGTATAATATCAAAATAAATGTAAAATTATTGTTTTTGGAAAGATGTGGTGGTTACATAAACTCTTATATCTACTCTGTACCATCTGTTGAGTCACAGAAACCTAATTACTAATGTTCCCCGTGCCCACGTATCCAGATGTGCGTATGTAGCGTTATATAAGAGCCGGCTGAGAAGGGAAAGTAACCTCATTCACTGTCACTTTGGTCAGAAACACCACAAACAGATATGTTTTCCAGAACCTTCAACCCTTCTCTTCACATGGTACACAGTGTGCATGAATATACTGCCGCGCCAACCAAATGGTAAAAGCTGAGGGAAATAATAACATGATGCAAGCATCCTCAGTGTGGGCCAGAGGACCATATCCTGTTATGGTGGCTCTGGGTGAGGCCTGGTGCTGCCAGTCTGGAGCAGACCACAGCCTCCCACTCCTCACCCGTCTGATTCACTGTTTACTTAGACAGGAAGGCCGTCCGCTATACAACATCATCATCTGCTGCTGCTGCTGCTCCTGCTCCATGTCTGTGACTCGCTTGTGGCTTTGGCGAAGGGGGGGTTTGTGTTTTCCCCGACGGCCAAGTTTCTAAAAGCAGAGACAAGTTAAAACCAAATGCTTGGAGGAGTAGAGCCCAGCCTCGGAAACCACTGCTTCTCTGAGCTGTCTGAAGCCTCATTCGCCCCCTCCTCCTAAAAAAAAACAAAAAATAACAGAGCCCTATTCAATCAAAGTATCAACTAATTAAGAGCAGATCCTGGTAGAGATTCAGTCTGTAAAAATATTACAAAGTGTGAAAACTCAGTAAACAACTAGAATTATCGCCTTGAGGTTCTGTGCCTTCGCCAAGCAGTTTACAAGTTGCAGTTTACATCCACGTCTGTCCAGACTTACATAATGTGTAGTGAAGACTTTGAAGGCATTTAATTAAAAGGTATTAAGTGTATTTTTGGCAGAACGTGGATGCTTCACACACACACACATGTTCAACCCGGCAGCTCAGAAGATCTAAACCAGGGGTCTCACACTCAAATTGGCAGGGGGCCACTGCTTGTATTGTCATCTCATGGGAGGGCCACTTCAAGTACTACAAGAAATCACAATATTCTGAAAATTCCTTTTTTTATTTCCATTACAACAAATAAAGCCCGCTCCACTGTCCATTTTTGCACCAAACTAAATATGTAATCTTATAATGGAGGGATTTATTTTAAATTTAATTTTAGATTTAATTTTTGCAGGTTAGATTGTATTATAGTGTTGACATCATGTCGCGGGGCGGAGAGAGGGGGACGGGGGGCTGAAAATGGCCCCCAGGCCAGCAGTTTGAGCCCACTGATCTAAACAATCACCACAGATTCAAGATTAGTGTCACCAATTCCGTATCCGACAAATGGTGTTCAAAAATGGCCAGAAATGCGTTTTTGCAGAACATTATGATGTCACAGTGAAGATGAAGTTGACTTTTGACCTTTTGGGTATAAAATGTCATCATTTCATCATTTTATCTGATCAGACATTTGTTTGATCCCCATTATTTATTACCTCAGTAACAACTATTCTTCCTGGGGTCCACACAAAGACAAAATAAGACATTCAAACAACAATTATAAACCACAATATCAA
>JAOVVB010232767.1:0-10329 GCA_028570985.1 Heterobranchus longifilis
GTTTAACTTTGTGATGTACTGAAAGGTTGGCATGGTGTGTGAGTGTGTGTGTGTGTGTGTGTGTGTGTGCGTGTGCGTGTGCGTGTGCGTGTGCGTGTGCGTGTGCGTGTGCGTGTGTCTCTGTCTCTGTCTCTGTGTCTCTCGGGGTGCAGATGATGTGCATGTGCAGTTGATCCGAGGAAGCAGTGGAGAGGAAGCCCATCTCATTTCTTGAAGAGAAGCCCGGGGGTGCTCTGCATGCAGCACTCCTCTGCAGCTCAGTGAGATCTTTAACATCACGTTAGCCGCGGTCTGCTGCTCTGTCTGCTCCACATTTGGACTTTTCACGCTCAAAGACTACCACTTTTCGCTCTTCTGTTCAATCTGGCTCCTCTCTGCTTTCATTTTTGTCACCGGCTGCCTTAAGCAGACATCCGGGCTGCTGTCCTCTCATCTGGAATGTGTTTTAGTTCTGAAAGATATCAGGCTGCTCCAGTGCTTCTATTCATCATCATGAGATTTACCAGTAATGCATCCCAGTGAGACTGGTGGCACTGGCACTCAGAGGTGGAATGTAACTAAGTACCCAAGTAATGTACTTAAGTATACATTTGAGGTAGGTCTCTACTTCTACCCCACTACATTCCAGAGGGAAATATTGTACTTTTAGTAACACTTAAAGTTCATATCTATAATGCATTATAAACTCATTCATAAGACATTATAATGCATTTATATGGCTTTATAAAACTCTTTATAAATGTTTATAATCGTGCATGGCAACTTACACTGAAAAAAATAAAACGGATGAATTTAAAAAAAAAGTAGTAATCTATCACACAAACTTTTTGACATTGACTCAATGTAATATATTTAAATCAGTTGAACCTGTTTTTTTTTTTAACTCCATGCAAACTATTTTCTGAATGTTGATCAAACCTAATTATTTTATGTTGTCCTAAGTTTGTCTTTATTGACTTATTGTAAATATTTCATTCAGTTTAACCAACCAATCAATCAATCAATCAATTGATTATTGGAGAAAATAATCAGAATATTAATCTATAATGAAAATAATTATTAGTTAATAGTTAAAAATGAGCTCCACCTCAGCCAATTACAAATAAAATCCTGCTTTTACATTAATGCATGAGTGATAATAATCTAATGATATCATATATAATAGTATAACACTCATATGGGGATTTGTTCAGCATTGAGTACTTTTACTTTTTATACTTTAAGTACATTTTCCTGATTATACTTACATACTTTTACTTAAGTAACATTTTCAATGCAGGGCTTTTATTTGTATCAGAGTATTTCTACAGTGTGGTATTAGTACTTTTACTTAAGTGAAGTATCTGAATACATCGTCCACCACTGTTGGCAGTTATTCAAATCCAAGTTTTATGATGTACTCTATAGAACTATATAAATAATAAGTCTCATAATTGTGAGACGCGTTTCTAAAATGTAAGGCCGCAGCTCAAACTGCCGCAGGGTGTTCTGCCTCTCAGTCTTGACTCGGCTGTTTGCCATATGGTGCTCCTTCTATAGCCGTCATGCCAGCATTGAAAGCCCACTGCTCTCCACTTGTTTGGACATTTTAAGATGATTTGAGGATTTGCAAGTGAGTAGGACATTTCGTGCAGAGTTGAGAAGATTATTATCAGCGTGTGAACTTGTGACCTGTTTGTGCCAGTCTCCCAGCATCATGATTTACAGTCACTGCAGGGACGCTGGACGTCAGTCAGAGTTGGGGGTGCTGACAGAAAAGGCTCTATAATGATGTCATATTAAATGCTGCACAATATTCATGGTTTTTATATTAATTTGAATGGCCAACAACATTTGACACCAGTTTTACACGACAGCAGACAGCAAACCTGAACACCAACATGTATGTCAAACACTACGGGCAGTCAACATATTCTCATCAACGGGATATCTTACGAAATAGGGCGCCCCAGTTTGTAGTTTCAAAACGCCTCATGTTTTTTGAATGTGTTTTTGTTTAGACGTCTGAAATGAGGTCTGTGGTTAACACAAGCTTCTGAGATTTTCACGTTTTGTTCTATGATATAAAATACGTCTGTAAATAACCCGCTGGTGAATTTTGAAGCTTTTACATGTGTTAAAAAAGACGGTTGCTAACAAGTGGCTAAATGAGACTACAGAGGTTATCGAGGACATTAAACGTCACCGTCAGTTTAGTGAGATGATGTTGGAAAGCCAAACGACTCCAAAGAGCGAAGCAACAACAAAGAGACTCAAGATGATCACAAGGTGATGCAAAACGACTACAAAGAGACACAAAACAACTACAAAGATACACAAAACAACTACAAAGAGATGCAAAACAGCTACAAAGAGACTCAAGATGATCACAAAGTGATGCAAAATAACTACAAAGAGACACAAAACAACTACAAAGAGACACAAAACAACTACAAAGAGATGCAAAACAGCTACAAAGAGACTCAAGATGATCACAAGGTGATGCAAAAATAACTACACAGAGACACAAAACAACTACAAAGAGATGAAAAACAACTACAAAGAGATGCAAAACAGCGACAAAGAGACTCAAGATAATCACAAAATTCTGCAAAATGACTACAAAGAGACTTAAGATGATCACAAAGTGACACAAACTGACTACAAAGAGACGCAAAACGACATCAAAGAGATGAAAAACAACTACAAAGAGATGCATAATGCACATTTGTAATTGTTGTGTGTGTCTTTGGCTCTGGGTGTGTTGCTCCTGAGGGGTTAGGGGGCCTTTCACATGTCTGAGTCCAGGGGCTTGTTGTCTCATGATGTCCATGGAGTTACAAATAGCAGCTATTTATTGATATTTCATATTGGAATATTTAAAGTTGTGTGTTTGGCATTCACTTATTACACTGATTAAACAATGTAACTATTAATGTAGAGAACCTGGGCTTTAAATGTGAGTCTTAACATATTTTTTATTCATTTCACAAATGTACCCATCTTCTTTCAAACTGTGTACCAATCTGTAATGAATTATGAACCCATGGAAACAATCTGTGTCCCTGGGTATATGTGTCTGATATGTGATAGTTATAAGATCACTTGTTTCAGCTGTATGAGTGCATGCATTTATCTGGCATGTAAACACAGGTAGATGAGATGAGCTCAAATACACTTCGACACAGCTCTGCTCCATGTGGACCTTTGTGGCTTTTTTTGTGGCTGCTAATCTGCAATTCAAAAGCTTTCAAGGCCTAAACTTTCCCATGCCTCCTGAATTATCCATCATATTCTGTCATAACATTGTAGTGGGGTAATTTAACTCACTATTCATGCAAACAGCCTGTATTGCAAAAGGCTTATATAAATTATAAATTAAAATCATAAATTCAGATTTTCAATTCAAGTCTATTCAAACTGACTTGGTATAATGAGATATAATTTCTTTTTTTTCCTTTAAAAATAAATAAATAAATAAATATATATATATATATACTTTTTATTTATTTATTTATTTATTTATTTATTCAATCATCTCATCCATACATGTACTTTGTTCTCTGTGATACATTCTCAATTCAGCATACAATATATTGCCATATCTTAGGTACCATGAGTATCATGTATAGATCCAGTACTGGTGTTTTTAAGCAAAGGAAAGAAAACCAAAACAGCAACATAGAGAAAAAATAAAAATAAATAAATAAAGGCGAAAATAAACTACTACTACTACTACTACTACTACTACTAATAATAATAATAATAATAATAATAATAATAATAATAATAAAGTGAAAAAGGAATTAAAAATCATTAAATTATATTAATGATGAAATGGAATAGATAATATAATAAAATAAGTTCTGAAAAAAGACATGATTTCTATTCAGACATTTATGGTATTTCACTGCCACCTACTGGCTGATATTCACACTACCTGGACAAATCAAGATCTGTTTGGTCAACTTTTTGTGATTTTCAAGAGACAAATATGTGGGCACACACTGCATTAGAATTCAGTAGTGGTCACATTTTCAGGTTTATAATGGATGTTCAGTCTCCACTAATGGATTTGGACTTAAATGACTAGTAATGCCGGAAATGTAAGCAGTAGGGGGCGCTGTGTCATTACTTTAAACCACCACAGCAATTGAGCTTCAGCCACTTCCAGTGTTTCTTTACTACCGTGAGCACATTTCGCCCGCATATGTAACCTTTCTGTTGGAATTTGCAGTTTCCCTGTAATGATATGTCCAGCGTTGTGATTCAAAAGCACTGTCTGAGTAACATGGCACTTCAAGAAAAGAAAAGGATATTGCGTTGTCGGCAGGATTCGAACCTGCGCGGGGAGACCCCAATGGATTTCTAGTCCATCGCCTTAACCACTCGGCCACGACAACTCATACACATACTCTCATCCTGAAACAATTCATACCTAAATTAAATGCATTACTAGTTTGACTTGATAGCACGCTGATGCATCAAGAATATAAGCATCTAAAACAATAATATTATTGTATATTCCATACATTTTGATTACAACCTCCCACACATTCCCCCCACCTGCAAGTATCTAACAGGGCAATATTAACATGCCATATCAAAGATAGCCTCAATGTTTTATCTTTTTGTATAGTTTAATCTTGTTTGCATGGCATTATCTGCAGGAGTCTGTTGTTTGCTCCCATCTATAATAAGCCAGAACTGCAGCTAGGTTTCCTGCACAATGATTATTAAAAACTGAAACCGCACACATACATAAAAGAAAAAAAAACAGTCGAGGTGTGACTTAAAATATGAAACTAATTGTGAAACTAGTAATTGTCATTTCGGTCATTGTTGCCACTGAGCTGGAAGCAGCGTGACCACGTGACTCCTCTAGTGCGAGCCTGCTGTTTGTTCAGCAGAGAGGCAGAGAAGAAGAAAAATGGCGGCTCTAGGCGAACCCAAACGGGACGCCGGGCTAACGTTTTGAGCTTTCACACCCGAAAAGACACAGGGGCTCCACGGGGTGACTGCACCGTCTGAATCCCCGCCGGTCCAGCTTTGCAGGGGTGCCGCTTTCGCTCGCGTCCGTGCAGGCGAAATAAACGCAAACATTGGGATATTAAAATAATAGATTTCGCCTATCATGAGAGGGAAAAGGGGCAGGCCGCCCAAACCGCTACCAGCCGAGGACTCGTCCCCAGCTACGGCCCGGGGCTTGCGACCCAGGAGGAATCTGAAGCCCAGGTTCAGGGACAGCGGGGATGAGGACGCCGAGAGCCCCACAAGGGAGACCCCCAAGTCGGCCAAAAAGAGGAAACCAGGATCCGTCACGTCAACACGGGGCAGGGGACGAGGCAGAGGCGGCGGCGGCGGCGGTGGGAGAGGAGGCAGAGGGGGCCGTGGAGGAAAGCGGACGGCTGCGTCCAAAGCAATAGTGTACGACGACCACGAGAGTGACGAGGACGACGATGCTGTCAGCTTGAGGTCGGAGGAGGACGAGTTTGTTGAGGAGGAACCTCAGTCCGAAGAGGACGAGGCCCTCAAAGATGAGTCTGATTGCCTTGAAGATGATGTGCTGGACGAGGAGGAGGAGGAGGCGGATGATGCCAGCTACTGTACAGAGAGTAGCTTTCGGAGTCAGAGCACACACGCCAGCACTCCGGGTAAATAAACACCACCATCATACACTGGCTACAGAGCCTCAACATACACTGCAGGGGGTGGAAAATGCATCTCGAAATGCTGCTGATTATTGTTTTTGATCAGTGCAGGAAGCAGTAAGGTTATTGTTCAAAATGGAGAATGCACACTGTATGAACACAGGCCGCAGTCATTAGTGCTACTGCAGGTGGATTGAATCGTTAGCTGTATCACCACCTTGTTGCCATCACTGTCTGTCAACTCATCTTAAAGCACGACTTTCAAATAATCCACCGATATTTTAAGAATAACTGCGAATGCCTCTAACGCGACATGTTATTCGGTTGCATTTAAGTTAATAACTTAGCTGCTAGCGTGCTAACGTTAGCATGTAAAATTAGCTCATGCTGCCTACTGTCATAATGAAGTATGGGAGTTAGGTTAGATAACAGTGACTTTACGTACTTATAGCTACCCTCAGCACTCACTGCTTTATAGGCGAAGAATACATTGTAGTTTCTGGTCTGATTTGAGCTTATATAAAGAAAGAACATAGCTAGCTAGCTTAGCCTGGCTAGCATGCCTGTCATTTTTACACTTTTGCAGCTTTCAACTTCGTTAACCCTGCAATTCATCACTCCAAAACTCATTTAAAAATTACAGTTAACGTCTCTTTCGCGGTGCAACACAAAGAAATGGGGTATAATGTGTGGCCAGATTAAAGTCTAGGTGATTAGCCAGCTGGACAGCTAATGTTTTCTAGATGCAGGAGGACGAGGCAGCCTCGTTTAGCTAATAGTGACACTGGCCATGTGTTGAGCCAAAGCAGCACACAACACAAGTTAGATACCGACTTGCAGCCAGACTGATATGTTGAATTTTGTCTTTTTGAGTTGGTTATGGAAAACTAACTACATATGTAGGCTTGAGAATTACGTGAATTAACGAGATATTGGTATACAAAATATAGTTATTGCCATATATGTCTACAGAAGAGCAGGGTGATATTGATAAGAATAAAACAAAACAGTAGTTTGACTCTGTACCTCAACATATATAAATGTCGCAATTTTTAAAGGTCCCATATTGTAAAAAGTGAGTTATTTTTTTTATTTTTTATTATAAAGCAGGTATAGGTGCTATAAATACTGTGAAAGTATCAAAACACTAAATCGATGGAGAAATGCACACAGCCTGTATTCAGAAACTGTGCCTTTAAACGAGCGGCCAGGACTTCCTTACATTTGTGATGTCACAACTATACTATATATAGGTAGAAAATGTTGCTACAGTGCTGTTACAGTTGAGCCGGAGATATACTTGCTTTTAAATAAGTTTACGCAAAACGTATGGCGCTGCCTCACGTATTCTGCGTCCATGTTGTCCTTTTGTTGTGTCGTACTCTGAAATTAGTGCAAAGTCTACGCAAAAGGATGGTCAAACAGCAAGTATATTTCTAGCTTTATTCCCCAGCTGCAATGACGGCGCAGAGACGCTGGGAGTGCAGATGCAGAAGAGAGACACTGACCAATCAGAGCAGACTGGGCTTTTTTTCAGGAGGGGGCTTTAAAGAGACATCAGAATCAGAATCAGAAATTGTTTATTGCCAAGTACACAAGCATACAAGGAATTTTCTTTGGTGAATTGGTACATACACAAAACACAAAAACAAACACAGAAGTAAATAAAAAAAATAAAAAAACAGTAGGTAAAATGGGGTGTATTTAGAAAATCTGGCCGCGGGGGCCAATCGCAGCCCACGGACCAATTTGAAAAGGCTGAAACAGTTGCGTTTGTTTAATTTTCCAAGAGACCGTCGCTGTTATGAAAGAGTTCAACATGAAGACACAATACGAGATTAAGCAAAATTCATACCAGTGGTTGTCCGGCAGTGAACGGGTGAAGAAAGTGAATTGCACTGTATGAAATTTATTTTTATTTAATAACCCATATGATGTAAGAAGCAGCTGGCCCCTACAGGTATTTTCACATAATCTAATCTGGCCCCCATTCAAAAAAAAGTTTGGACACCCCTGTTTTAAAGTGTAACTCTCAACTATAAAAAAAAAAAAAAAAGCCTATGAATCCAAGCAATCTAATTATGGTTTACTAATATTTGTGTATCCCACAGGGAAGAAAAAAGTACGGGCTCCCCGACCTCGCACTCCCATCCTCGAGGAGAAGGAGATTCCTCTCCTTGAGCTTCCCGACACCTCCGAGGATCTCCTGGTGCCCAACGAGGAGCTGCTCAACGCCACCTCCATCTACGAGGTGCTGCGGAACTTCAGCACGGTGCTGCGTCTCTCCCCCTTCCGCTTCGAGGACTTCTGCGCGGCGCTGGTAGGCCAGGAGCAGTGCACTTTAATAGCGGAGACCCACAACTCCCTCCTGAAGGTCATCCTGCGCGAGGAGGACTCTTCCAACACGACCTTCGGCCCCGCCGACCTCAAGGACAGCGTCAACTCCACTCTGTACTTTATCGACGGCATGACGTGGCCCGAGGTGCTGCGGGCGTACTGCGAGAGCGACCGGGAGTACCACCACGTCCTGCCGCACCAGGAGGTGGACGATTACCCCTACGGCCCGCTTGAAAGTAAGATCAAGGTGCTGCAGTTTTTGGTGGACCAGTTCCTCACCACCAACATCGCCCGCGAGGAGCTGATGTCCGACGGCAGCATGCAGTACGACGACCACTGCCGCGTGTGCCACCGCCTGGGCGACCTGCTGTGCTGCGAGACGTGCTCGGCGGTCTACCACCTGGAGTGCGTGAAACCGCCGCTGCAGGCGGTCCCGGAGGACGAGTGGCAGTGCGAGATTTGCGTGGCGCACAAGGTGCCCGGTGTCACGGACTGCGTGGCAGAGGCGCAGAAGAACAGGCCCTACATCCGCCAGGAGCCCATCGGATACGACCGCCACCAGAGGAAATACTGGTTCCTAAACAGAAGGATTATTGTGTAAGTCAGGACTCTCGCTGCCTTTCTGCTCCTCTAGAATTACCTTTCTGTGCCACAGCGGCTTTATTTTCCAAACTCGGCACACGCGTCGTCACCGAATACATTCAAAACAAAAAGAGGGAAAAACACAGAACACAACAACTAATATCCAGCTGGTCGTTTCAACACAATAACATGTTACAACCATTTGTACAAGTTGTTATAAGCAGAGAGCGCTGAGTAATAACTCACTGTTACTGTCTCATATATCAACTTTCAGTGGAGTCGTATTATAATCATTGTGTTATTTTACACAATTCTGTTGTCCAAATTAATGATGTTTCCAAGCAAATTGTAATCTAATTAATTATTAGTGTGTGTGTGTGTGAAGAAACACACTTCAATGCAATGAACATCAAGTTGGAATTTGCCACATAGCAATAGATATTGTTTATCATAATACAGAATCATATTCTCTAAATATAGTGGTTTTGATTTCAGCCATATAAGGAATCTCGGAGGATTCTGAGGCGGCGCTGCTGAAGTAGCGTGTATTACACAGATGTTACACAGACGGTCGCCGTCACCGGTCTGCTCACCTGTCGATCGTTCATCATCAGAAATGTATTTGTACGAACGGAAGACAAATTCCAATATAAAGACAATCTGACAGAGGCAACACAGCGCTATATTACAAAAGAGATTTTATTTTTTTTAAAGATTAGTTTTTTGGCTTTTATTGATAGCACAGCTGAAGATCGACAGGAAAGAGTGAGAGAGAGGGGACGACGTGCAGCAAAGGGCCACGAGCGGACAACATAGAAGTTAATTAACGATATCAGAATCTGAATCATTTTTATTGTCAAGTAGTTGTCACGTACAAGGAATTTGACTTGATGTCACGGTGCAGAACAAGAAACAACACAAATACACACAAAACTAAAATAGAACCAAAAAAAAACAAGAGAAAAGCAAAAATATGCACAAGTGAGAAGAAAGCTCCCAAGACAGGAGGCGTGAATAACAAATAATATTACAGTAGGAATATGTAAACAGTACATTCTGTATGAGAGCTGCATAGATTAGAGGATATATAGATATATATATATAGAGATATATATATACAGGGAATATTGACAGGAATGTGCAAAAGTTCTCAGTATAGACAGAATATGAATGTGCTAGTAAACCGATAAAAATAGAAATAAAATAAAGTAAGATAGATATGGATCCTTGTTACTCATGACGGTCACTGATGTCTGCGTCTGTCTGATGTTTGGTGTTAGTACACCTGTCAGAAACTAAAAATATAAAATCTTTGGAGGCCCATATCCAGTTTATAAACAGGTGGATACAACACCTTCAGATCTACAAGACAAATGCTAACTACACAATCATCCACACAAAGATAAGTGAGCTAATGTTATGCTAACTGTATGCTAACAAAATGCATCGTCTCACCATGCATGATTAGCCTACCGTTAGCCAGCAAAATTAAACACATATCGTTAGCCTACCTTTGTGTCTGTATACTATATATGCTATATTTTGTGTTTTGAATGTTAATCACAGTGTGGTGTTTTCTGTTAGTTCAATAGCTCTTTTTGACACTCTCGCCCTTTTACCTTCACAAATAGCCGAATTACTGCCGACGACGTCACATTCCCATTCCCTGTTGCTGGTTTCTAACAAACTCAGTTAGACCTATTTGTATAAAGGTAGCTTACAATGTATGTGTCATATATTTAATAGCAGTTATGTTATATACACCTCAATGGATTATGGG
>JAOVVB010232768.1:0-10328 GCA_028570985.1 Heterobranchus longifilis
GGGAAGAGCAGTTTTTGGTCACAGAAGTGAGTATTTTTTGATATACCTAGACCCGTGTCTAGGTTCTCAAAGTGGGGTCTGGGGACCCCCAGGGGTCCTTCAGAGGCTTCCAGAGGGTCCCCAGCAAAAAGGGGGATAATTTCTTTATAAATCCATCCATAAGTAACACAATGACAGAATGTATGATGTCATGGGTTTCATTACTTTCTGTAATAAAACATCTAAAAGCAAAAGTCTTGTCAGATGGAGGTCCGAAGGATGAAAGCTGCTGAAATAAAAAATAAACAAGTTTGGGGAAATAAATAGGGAGAACAATGCACAGGGAAAATAATAAATAAATAAATACACAAAAAAATGAAATAAATATTGGCAATAATAAATGAATTAATAACAAACATTTAGAAATGAATAAATACATTTAAAAAAGTAAAGTAAATAAATAGAGAAATTAATGTAATACATTTAATTAATTACTTAATGAATGCCTTCTTTTTATTTTAAATATTATTTTTGGTACATTTAATGGTATATTGATTTTATTTACCAAGACAATTAAAATGCAAAATATATTTTCTTATTATTTCCCTAAACTTATTTATTTCTGTATATTAATTATAAGCTAGATGGGGTCCCTGATATATTCTCTATCTTGCAAGGGGTCCTTGGCTGAAAAAAGATTGAAAACCTCTGACCAAGACAACATTTAACCCCTCTGGCCCACATGGGGTGCTCCCATTACAAATCAGTGTAAGGTGATGTAATTGTCACTGAAAGGGCCAACCAGGACTGCATCATTTATTTTGGATGATGTGAGAGCTTAAATGATGAGTTGATTAATTGATTGGTTGATAATCCATTAGTTGTGTGAGAAATTTCTTCATGCAAAAATGACAAATATTTGCTCAGCTCTGGGAATTGTTACTTATATATCTTATATTTATATAATGGTTAATGATTGGTTAATGATCGGTTAACGAGGGGCGGCTATCGATCAGAAATGATAAGTCGAGCTGCAAATGACCTCCTGTCCCCCTGTCTCTGGTTTTGTGTCTTGCAGATATATGTTCGGTAAAGGTGCGAAGCGGAAGCTGGACGAGGATGAAGAGGGGCTGGAAGGCAAAACGCTGGAGGCGCCGGTGGCGGGAGGGGGACTAGGCGGCCTGGGTCCGGAGGGCCTGTCCAAGGTGTCGTACACCCTGCAGCGGCAGACCATCTTCAACATCTCCCTGATGAAGCTGTACAGCCAGCGGCCGCTCGGCGAGCCCAGCCTGGAGCGCCGCGTCCTCATCAACAACATGCTGCGACGCATCCAGGACGAACTCAAGCAGGAGGGCTCCCTGCGGCCGCTGCTGTTGCCGCCCTCGCCGCCGCCAGACGACCCCATGGACGAGGGTTTCCGCGAGGCGCCGCCCTCCTTTGGTGTTCTGTCAGCGGCAGCGCAGGTCTCCCAGCCTTCTGCGCTGTTGATGCCGGTGATCGTTCCGCCGCCTTCGCCCCACCCTATGGTGCCTCCCAACTGCCAGGCATCCCGCACGGAGACCTGCCCCGCCCCTCTGGACGCCTGCCTTACTCCGGCCTCGTTACTGGAGGAGGATGGTGGAGATTCAGCCTTTTGTACTCCATCCCCGCCCACTCCTCCTCTGTCTCCTCCCCCGGCGCCGCCTCCTCCGTTACCTTCGGCACTTCTGAGCCAGGCGTCCCCCAGGGTCCCTGCGCCCGCCTCGTCCAATGACGCTTTCCCCTCCGCTCTGAGTGACATGGAGTTGAGTCCTCCCACAGCCATAACAAGGACAGCAGCAGCTAATACTACGACCGTGACTACCTCCCCGGCTCCCACGCCACTCGCCTCCCACTTAGCGCCCCTCCCCCCAGCACCCACGGGCCCACCCAGAGACTGCAGGACCGTGGGCGCTAAACCAGAGGCAGCTGGCGTCTTGCTAGCGGAAGCCCGCTGTGCCGAGCTCCGGCCAATGGACACACTGCCCCCCGTTGGCCTCGTAGACATTTCCTCCTCTTCTTCCTCTTCCTCGCCCTCGGGGTTTCTCTCAGACTTGGCGCTGGACGACGTCCTGTTCGCCGACATCGACACGTCCATGTATGACTTTGACCCCTGTACGACAGCGGGGGGGACCGTGGGCGTGACGGCAGGCGGCGGCCTCACCAAACTGTCGCCGGTGGTGACGGCGGACGACCTCCTCAAATCGCTGGCGTCGCCGTACAGCGGCCCCGCCCCCCAGGTTTCAGCCAATCAGCCTTTCAAAATCGATCTGACAGAACTGGACCACATCATGGAGGTGCTGGTGGGTTCGTGACTCGCGGACGCCGCCGCCGCCTCAGAAACACACAGACATTTTAATACGGAGAACAGACTGGAATGAACATTTGGGAATCGATTTGGGGCTTTTCCTGGTCGTTGTTTTTATGTTTTTAAAAAAAAAAACTCTTCAAAGGTCGGTAATTGTAAACATCGATAGTGATGTCAATTAGTACTACTATGACAACTACTACTACACAACACTGTGCATGCACTGTGCTCGCCTTTCCAAATATGGAAATGAAGTAACCGGGAAACAAAGACACACACACGTTTGTATTTCTATACTTGTGAGGACCTCCATTGATTCAATTCATTCGCTAATCCTAATTTAAATCCGAGTTTTAATCTTTAACCTAAGCCTTAAACCTAAAACATAATTGTAAATGGAAAAAAATGAGGATCGGCATATTGTCCTCATTCTGGAGGATATTTGCAATCATTCTATCCATGTGAGGACATTTACTCCTCACAGGTATAGTAATACAAGTGAACACACACACACACACACACACACATACAGAACACACAAACACACTGAATTCATGGCTTTTAGCAGATGAGTGCCTTTCAAAATGACCACTTCTTCAATTCCTGTTTTTACAGTATTTGTCTTTTTTTCTCTTTTCACTTTAACAGCTGAGAGAGGTCACTCCTCGATGTGTTTTTTTTAATTTATTGTATTGTGTTAAAACTATTATTAAGTAAGGTAATTTCTCATGATCAAATAATAATTATTTAATCTTATTACAGATGCTCTGTTTTATTTGTAAAGCAAGCATAAAAAGGTTTTACGAGGAAGACATTGTTTTACCAGTGTGCTACGTTACATATTAGCTTGGCTATTTAATCACGCTTTGGGAATTAGCTCTAAAACACATCGCCCTGGTTGTTTTGTTCAACTCTTTTGGTAGAAGGAAATGTCTGTTTTTGTACACATCGTGTCTATGAATTCAGTTCCTGACTTTTTCTTTCCCTTCCTTATTGGCAGGCACATGTAACCGTGCTGGATGCTATTTTACATGAGCTCAAACTACGGTCTAGTTATCATGCTTCAGTTACAGCAGAATTCAAATGAGCTACACCCACAGGAAAGCTTCATGTGTTTACATTGGAAGCGGCAGCTGCGCCACCACCAACTCTTGCCTCGCATTCGGACGTAGCTCTGAAAAGTCTAAACTAAGCAGAGACTCCAAACACATTACATTTGGCTGTATAGGACTCAAAACAAAATCATAGATTGCATAGAGTCTCCCAGAATGACACAAAGCAAATTGAATATTTTCATAGAAATGCCTTATTTTTGGTTTGGCTCCTACAGAATTCGCAACAAAAGTTACAGACAAATTACAGCACAGCAGACAGTATTACACACACACACTGTATTTGCACAGTATGTTTACTTGTGTTTAAAATAGGAGCCCTATATGCCAAATCTCAGGGTTCTGCTCACTCGTGTACATTGTGGCATACAGTTTTGATGTTGACCCCCAAAGGATGTTTTAAACACATACGGCAGCAGGAGGGCTAAATCTGGCTTGTGAATAATTTGAATGTGGATTTCACTGAAGTAGGAAACCCAAACCACAATGTTAACCTGATACTGCAGCGATGCAAAATACTCTGTAAACACTACCCCCACTGCACAGGCCCACGATGCATGATTTTTTGGCACAAAAAGACAAAATGTGATGGCTAAGTACACCATCTTAGATAAGGGTCACATGAGGATTCCTAAGGTCTGCATGTATTTTCCCCAGCAGACCACACACACACACACACACAGTTTGAAATAATCATGTTGATGTTATGTTTTATTATAACTGCCCCAAATTCACAGATTTGGCTATTGACTGTGGTGTTCCACACTTTATAGAAGAGCCATAGAAATAGAATTGGATAGAACGGACATTCCCATTCAAATGAACGTAGCAGGATGGTCCGAGCGGCAGCCATTTTTATGTACACTGTTGCCATTGCAACGGACTGACCGGCTGTATTTTGCGCATGTGTAGAACAGATCATGTATCCAGTACGGATGGGGTAGTGACAGTCCCCATCACAACTACCAACAATCTAGTCAAATGACCTCGGAGA
This sequence comes from Heterobranchus longifilis, assembly GCA_028570985.1. Lineage (NCBI taxonomy): Eukaryota > Metazoa > Chordata > Actinopteri > Siluriformes > Clariidae > Heterobranchus > Heterobranchus longifilis. Next base: position 4,412 of record JAOVVB010232768.1, read on the forward strand.
ACAGCTCAGTGTCCGTTCTCTCCAGTTCTATTTCTATGGGAAGAGCTCTTTGGAGTCGAGGCAAAAGGCTGAAAACAGCCGTGTGACAGTCACCTAAATCTACCGTCTCAAACTGCTGACCTTCATTTAAAAAGATGGGATCCACAGCCACACTACAAGCTTTTACAACTATGTTTTACTGTGCATAGCAGTGTCACGTAATTCAGCCATAATTTGCACATTCTGAATGTTGGCACCAGGATAGTTGTAATTTAGATACGGTCAGCAGTAGACACAGGCATGAGCAAATCACAGAACTCTCCTCTTATGTACAAGTCATACTCGTTACATACATATTCTACATATAGAATCATTTTCAAGATGCAGATACATGGCGTGTTTTCAAGAGTCGATACAACGAAACAAAAAGTTGTAAAATGCCTTTTCCTGCTGCAATATTCAGAAAGACAGAAGCAGTGAGTCAGCAAAAGTCCCTCACCTTGCCTCTTCTGTTGAGACGATGCAATGAGATTTTAACTAAAAGGCTCGAACATTAAAGGGAAAATCCACTCTGGGATACTTTTCACATCACCAGTCATTAATGTTGCAACGCATTTCAGGACCTGCTGTGTGGTGAAGTATCGTAATTGTCTTGAGGCTACTTTTGGTGAAATTGGATTCTGCCTCCTCCTCACTCTGTATGATTGTTAAATATCAGTGCAAAATGGTGGCTTTTCAAAAGCCCTCAGTTTGATGTTTAAAGCTGCATTCATCGTTTCTTTTTGCCACTTGTGGACAACAGCTCATACATAAGATATGACATTATTACCCTATAAAGTTGTTTTGGAAAATGTGTAAAGATTGCTGCACATTAGCATCCATTTGGAGTTCTATCTCTGGCCACCTGGTCAATTCGAGTTCCATATTCGCTCTTTTTCGCTGTTTTGGCCTCCACAAACTACTGAAGGCAACACACTCTCACTCCCAACTCGTCAAATAGCGACACTTAGTCAGTGGCTTCAAACTGTGATGCGCTTGGTTCCCCTCTAGCATCATTTTTAGACGTATCAGGGACAGCGAGTCCACTCGTTACATGCACCGTGTCTTTTGAAAATAAACTTCCAGCGTAGGCTTACTTTGTTTTTATGTTTACTTGCTTAGGTTTAGGCAACAAAAAGCACTTGGATAGGTTTAGGAAAAGGGTTAAAATAACTACGTTTGTCACGTATGGAGCGTTACCTGAGAAAGTAGCCTACGTAACGTTAAAAAAGTCAGTGATGACTTTTGGTTTCACACGGGATACGAGCTGTGTTTGACACACCTCTCCACCCCCAGCCTCCTGCTTATGCAGACTTCCTCACTCTTTATAGTACGTCAGTTTCTCAGAACGTCTAACAATGACACGGATGGTTTTACATTGGAGTTAGCTGGAAGCCCGGTGAGACACAGAGAGCCACAAGTGTCAGTGTTTGATGAGTTAGGAGTGAGATGTGCTGCTGACGGAGCGACATATCTGCCTCTTTAGCTGATAATAAGCTCCGCTATGTGCTGCAATTCATTTCTTGGCAGATTATCAGTGTTTGGTGGTTTATTAGAGCTTTTCACTGAAAACTGCAGCCTGCTGCTGCTGAAGAGTTGTGGACCAGAAAACCAAAACAATGTGCTAAAAGAAGCTAAAATGCTCCGTGGAAATAAGAGGAAGTGCAGAGTTTAGTGATAATAATCTGCGAGTTAATCACTACAAATGGCACCTTACACATGAGGCATGATCACACATTGATAGCAATAATATTAAAGATATTGATGAGTGCAGTTTTAATGTTTACACTACACACTGTTTACTGCTGTGCACTGTATCTGATCACAACGCTTTCTCATAAACGGGTCGTATAATGAATACGAAAATGTATGCACAACAGTTCGTATGAAATAAAATAGATGTTCAGTTTTAAATACATGTACCGGTCGTGTGACACACGTCATCAACGTCGCGATTGACGGGATTAATTCGGTAGATTTAGGCAACAAAACGACTTGAGACACGGGGGATTGGCATTAAAATCCCAACTTCCGTGTTCTGTTTTAAATACATGCACCGGTCGCGTGATACACACGAACAACGGTCTCCTGGGTCTTGTGTGTGTGTGTGTGTGTGTGTGTGTGTGTGTGTGTGATCGAGCCAACCACCCACCCAGAGCGTGTCTTTGTGTTTTTTAAACCTGGGCCTCATGTCCCACAATTACGAGCGTTATGTACGAATGTGCATTACTTTTTGTCGTCATCGCTACGAACAGGGAATGAGACCAGCCTGCTTATCATACATATCGTCTACATTTGTCTACACACAGCAATATAAGAAAAGGACACCACAGGTAGACACTGCAGTGGCCCAGAAATGCGCACAACAGGGTGGATTTTTCCTTTAAAGTCACAAATAACACAAGAAACCCAAAACACTTGCTATGGTGTTAAATGGTGTAATGGTATTTCTCCCAGCTGGTGGGACGCAGTAGTTGTTAATGGGGCAGAATGTGTTATGTGGAATCCAGTCTGACTCATCTTACTGTGTTGGTGCAGTCGGGGTGGTGTTAAAACTTGTTCCAATGGAAGATCATTAGTTTCCCAGCGTGCATTTGACCGCAGCTAGTATGTAAACGAACTGCGTTTAAACTGAATTGAGAGCAGAGTGTGAGCAGATAGCAGCACCAACTAATACTGTTTGTAGACGACTGTCTTGTTTCTTTCACTATGTTTGAATTTTTGGAGTGCTTGTTTTTTTTTTTTTTTTTGTCAATGAAGTTATTTATTCATATTGTTTTTCTTTTCTGTGTAAATATATTTATTTTTGATGTGAAGTGAACATTTGGATTGTAAATGTGTGTACAGAATGTGTGGTAGGAATGTATTTCAGATAGGAATGTATCTGAGCGTGGAATTATGGGTGGAAGCCATTTTTTATATACACATGTAGTTATCTTGTTTATGTTTGTTTGTTGCTTTGTTATTGATTTTTTTGTGGGGTGGCGGCCACAACTTTTTACATCTTTTTGTACTCTTTTTTTTTTTTTTTTTTTTTTTGTTCATCATTTTCCAGTTGAAGGCGAACAGTTCATGCAGCAATACTCAAAACAAAAACCCCGTCTCCAACCTTCAGATGTCAAGAGTCCAAAGCCTGTCATAGACGCTTCAATGCCAAAAGTAATGTACATAGTATGAACAACATTCGAGCTCCTGAGACTTTGTCGATCAGTGTTTGTTACCGAATCTGTTTTAGCGCTGTCCGAGCATGCGGCGGTTCAAATCGCCGGGAAGACTGACCGCAGCCGAGGCTGATTTCCTCTACGAAGGCTGTATTTTACACAGACCTCAGAGCTGTGCCTTTTTCTATGCAATAGAACACAAACACACAGAGAGAAACTATCAGCTGATCACTGTATTGGGATCCAAATGTGGACTGTAGACTATATATATATATATGTATATGTATATATATATATATATATATATATGTATATATATATGAGATAAATGGACAGCTGTCTATGAATTTGAAACAGTCTTACTTTTGTAGTTTTATATATATATAAATATATATATATACAATAAACTGTAAAAAGAGCAAATGTCTGTCGTCTCCTTACTTTCTGAAAGTGTGTCCTGTCTTGTTTTTTGAAATGCATGCACATTGACCTTCATATTTATATAATTAGCTAACGTTTGACCAGTTTGTGCTTTTAATGAATGATGCTTGCACAATAGGGGTTTTAAAATTACAAAAACAGTACCAATACCAGTACCCTTAAAGTGATACCGATGCCAATAGAGTACTTAATTTGTTATCTGAACTTCCAACTCTGTGAAATACACCATGCTTTGCGGCGCCACACCTCAGACTGTATGGGTTTTAGCTGCTGCAGTAGTGGGCCAATCACACGCCGCATTAAATCGAAGAACGCTTGCAGTGATTGGTTGCGAGCAAAATCGTACAAATAGTCATTTTTTTCTAGATCTGGGTACAAAAAGGATCGAAGGTAGGCAGTGGTGGACAGTAACAAAGTACATTTACTTGAGTACTGTACTTAAGTACAGTTTTTGAGTATCTGTACTTTACTTGAGTATTTTTTTTAACTTATAACTTTGACTCCACTACATTTGAAAGACAAATATTGTACTTTTGACTCCACTATGAAAGCTCTTGTTACATTTGCTTTGAAGTCAGCAGATTTATTTTCTTTTATTTTCTAAAATGCAAAAGGCCATAAACTGTTCCTGCAGTTCTGCGTGTGGTTTGTTTGTCCAAGTGGTGTTGCCGTAGCTGTACCTCGCGCATGCACTACTCAGATTGGGCAGCTCTTCGGTGAAGCAGGTAGAGCTGCAGGTGCAGGTAGAGACCTCTTTGCTAACGTTACTCAGATCATCAGGCAGTTCAGTCTGGTTACGCAGTGTTGATAATAAAGATGAAGATTCCCCCACCAGAGCACCCATGGCCATACCTCAAGTCCATGTTTGATGTTTTTGAGATGAAGAATGATTTGTATTTTAGATGTTTGCTCTGTTTACCGTGCACAAATTTAATCACAGCCTACAAAAAATTGCCATCCAACCTGAGAAAAAAATGTACTTTGAATATTATTTATAAAAGCAAGTACTCCAGTACTTTATTTCAAGTAATACTTTGACTCAGCATCTTTCACTTGTATTGGAGTAATATGTGACCAGGAGTATCTATACTTTGACTGAGTTGTGTACTTTGTCCACCACTGAATGTAGGTATCATTTGATTACAGAAGTTTTGATACTACTTGGTTCTGGATAGGGATCTTAATACTTAATCAATAATCGATTAATCGCTGTTAATAATTTAACCGATAATGCAGTAATAATGCTGCAGCATAATGCTGTGTAGATATGCTGTAGTATGCAGTTGCGCCACGAGGTGGAGCCTCTTACTTTTCAATGAGTTTGAGTCACAGTGGCTGGGCCGCACATACAGTGTAAACAAACAGCTTCTACTTCATATAACCTTTCTGTCCTCTGACACAGACAGTTATCTTTGCCCCAGAGGAAGAAAACAGCCGCAGTGTGCCTCTCTCTGCTCACAGAGGAAGTCATTTTGATTAACTCTGAAGTGGAAAGTTGTGAAGATTCACGGAGTTGAAGTTTGGGGGCGGGTTAGCTACCTGCGGCTAATGCTAATGCTAATGCTAAGCTAGCATGTAGAACAGAAGCAGCTGGTCGGTGAACGCAGGTTGAGACTCTGACACGTGCAACAACTAAATCAACACTAAAGTGATGAGCTGTATCAGTATATAGTATAAAGGCATGTTAGCGGTGACAGTAAATGGACAGATAAAGTCAGAGCGACAGTATCCGTCCAGCTGCAGGTACAGAAAACACATCACTCCATCATGTCAGGTATGTAGACCGGTGCTCCACAGTTTTAACTAAAGTCATTGTTTTGTTATTTAGTTTATCATTCAAGTAACTTGGTGTTTACTTGTTACTTGTTCTTTTAACTCCTAATGTATCCTACTCTGTCATATCAGTGTTTAAATGGAAAAACGTCCAACATAGTTCATTAATTATTAATGATGAATCCATTATTGATTGCCTTAAAGAAATTGCATAAAATTTGCATCCCTATACCTTAAAGGTATCGAGTACCAATACCCAGCCCCAATGCTGAAGTATTTTGTTCAAACTTTGTTTGACAAAATAATCTTAAAAGGTCCACTAACTAGCCCTTTCCTGAGTTGCATTATATATTATTATTATAATTATTATATTGTCTTCATGTAGACAGTATGAGCAGTATGATCATCACAATCTTATTTCAATTAATCCTGCATTCCTGATTCAATAGGTCTTCAGTGTTTTCCTGAAAGTTTGTGGAAGACTTAGGTGCATGTATTTGTTGGGGGGTTGGGGGTGCTCCCCC
>JAOVVB010232769.1:0-10328 GCA_028570985.1 Heterobranchus longifilis
GGTAGCAGGGTGAGGGTGACATGCAAGAGTTCAGGAGGACAGAAAACAACAGCGCCTGCAGCAGTGTGGATAAGTTGTAGCGAGTGTGGTCAGAAGAAAGTTGCAGTACCGCAGACAGAAGTTTCAACAAGCTGAGCAGAAGTGCTGATGAAGAAGTGCCTACTTCATTCAGTGTTGTGGATAATTGTAAACTGGCAGGAACAGAAGAAGGAAAAAAAAAAGCCTTTGTGAGACGGACACATTCATACATGCCTATGAAAATGTTATTCATAGTGGAAGATGATAATGCTGCTTGAATTACAGCCTGTAAAGTGGATTAAACGTCATTTTCTACGGGTATTGGAGACAGAATAAAACCAAAGACAAATTAAAGTGACCATTTGTTACTGTGTTTGAGTCATATGGAGAATTCTATTGAGTATTCCAAGTAAATTCAGTAATGATGTAATTAATTTGATCCATTTTATTAAAAGCAAACCTCAAAGTGCTACAAGAAAAACATAATTCTGAGAAGAAAGGGAGAAGGATAAAACACCAGGAAGCCAAGAAATAGTAGTAACAACAGTGGAAAGATAATTTAGCAGTTCAAAGAAAAACGTCTTGCTTTAGAGAGAGGTTTCTGCGCTCGGGGTCTAAGGTGCCCTCAGGTGTTGTTCGGGCAGTTTGTTCCACAGCCAGAGAGCATCTACAACAGATTACATTTGAAAACCGCAACAACCACGATACTCCTTTTTTTTTTTTTAGTGTGTCTTTTTTTTTGTGTGCAAAGCTGCACTCTGAGAGAGAGAAGAAAGCTGAAGTGGCCTCAGTTATCAAATGGACTGTGAACTCAGCTGTAATTGAAATGTGCAAACAGGCGACAGAAGATGGCAGTCAAAGGAGGCATCTCTGCTGACGTGTAACCTGTGTAGGAAGGAGACGGGGACCTTTATGCAAGTCGGACTTGTTGAAGAGAGAGAAAAATTAAACGAAGAGAGACAGTGTGAGAGCAGACACGTTGCCCCGTTCCTCCGTCCCATTTCCTGTTTCGATACCTCCCTGTCTCCCTCTATCTGTCTCGCCACCTCTCCACTTCCTCCTCGCCCTGTCCTGACAGCAGTGTTTGAGCTAAAGTAGAACAGTCAAAAGCAAAACTCTGGTGTCACACTGAATATTTGTCTTTCACAAATCTTTCCCAGCCGCTCTCTCAGTCTCACTTTTTGGTCTTATCCTCTAATCAATGTCCTAAGCAGTAGGGGAGGAGAAAGATGCTGTGGAGAAACAGACTGTCTTTTTGTGGCTGTGTGCGCATACTTGTGTGTTATCTTAGCATGCAGCCCCACTGTCAGCGTGAGTGCTGCTTTCTCTCAATTAGAGCTAACTTTGTGGGAAATGCATATGCAGTCACACACATATGCACACTGTGAATTACTTGTTTTCACTGTATGAAAAAAAAAAAAATTGCACAGATACACAAACACACATAATCAGGGCCATAGGCCATAATCAACACTTTCATCTTTCCATCTGCTGCTCCAAACTTCTCTCTCCCTCCCTCTCCTTTTTATTCCTCTCACACACTCCGTGCCTCCTTTTTTTTCCCCACTGTCCCCTGCTGTGCATATATCTGTCCGTATGAGTGACTATGATTGTGAGTGTGTAAGAGAGAGAGTGTGTGTTCTTTTCACAGCCTTGTTGTGGCGCCATATAGAAAAAGCCCAATTGTTTCTGTTTTCTTCCTCCCTCCCTTTGTCTTTCATCCCTCCCTCAGTTCTCTCCATTCTCCAATTCTTTCGACGTACTGCTGAGTTTTCTCAATGTGAGTTCCGTTTGCATTCAGCACTCCCCATTCCCTCTCTCTCTCTTCCTCTATGTGTCTCTCCCTCCATCATTATCTCTGCTTCTGCTGTGCCATACTGCTGGGAAGCCAACGTTATCATCATTTTCCTGCACTCTTCTTCTCTTTTTCTCCCTCTTTCCTCTCTTTATGACTCCCTCTAATCCATTATCCCTCTCTAACGACTGTGTTGTGCCGCTGTGAAGTGGACCCAACTTTAGGACTCCTATCCCTCCTGACTGTGTCCCGCTATCTCTCCATCTATCCTCCCTCTTTACTTCTTTCTGTCCCTCTCACGGTCTCTTTCCAGCTACAGAGATGTGCCACTGTGAAAAGAGACAGTCTCTCAGCACTTCCATTTAATGCACGTCTCTCTCTTGCTCTTTCTTCCACTCTGTGCCCTCTTGTTTCCGTCACAGTCGCTTCCTTTCCTTTCCCCTTTTTCTCTCCAGCCCCAGAGATCAGACTCTGTCCACTACTTTCTTACCGCTCACACGTGATGAGGTCCAGCTCAGAGGTCCCGTTTACACCTGCTTTCATGCCTTCTGCCCTCCATACATCCGTCAGTCCTTCCACCACATCCCCACATCCTCACCTGTAGTGGTGGAAAGTAACTAAGTACTAGTAATAGTAGAAAGAGACATTATTTCCAAACCGACAAGACTGAACTTAAAATATTAATTATGATGAATTATTATCGATTGAACAACCCAACAGTATATTTGTTAATTAGTTATACTTGGCTACATCTTGACCAGCTAGAAAATTAGCATCAGTAATAATAATCTTATAATATAATATTATAACACTTTGACAGGAGCCATTCTGTAAGTACGTACTAAAGTGCTTTTGTACTTTTACTTATCATTTTGAATATAGGACTTTTAGTAGCTTTACCTGCCGTGAACTTTGGGGTTTTGGCAAGAAGCTGTAAACATTACACTGACATATTATCACCCTTTAAGTTGATATGGTGAACTGTTAGTACACAGATGCTTATTTACACATCCCGCAGATACGGAGGACATTAACGTTTATTTGGAGTCATATTTTTGTCCTCCTGATGAATTTAAGTCCAATATTCAGTCTCCTTTTAGCTCCACTTAGGTCTTCACCAACTGCTGAGAGAAATATTTGCCTCTTTAGCTGCTAAATGCTCCACTTTGTGCACAAGTTAAGACACTGGCTTCATAGCTAGCATATGTAGAGTTTTTAAAGCTTTTTTTGCTGAAAATTGCTGCCTGCTGCGACCAAAAATGGCGCTGCGAGAGTGAACCAAAACAGTAAAGTTGCGGGCCGGAAAACCAAAACGATGAGTAAAAAAATGCTACAAAGCTTTGTAGAGCTGCAGAGAACTGCAGAGTCCAGTGATAATTCTCTGTGAATTTGTGACTATGAGCAACTCCTTTCACATCCAAGAAGTGCAGTGTTCCATTGTTAATATAGAATATTGATTATAGCTACTTTAAGTGAAATCCCTGTTATTTAATATAGGCTGTTTATTTTAGATTAGTTTAAATTTTGATTTTGATCACAGTCTGTTTTAATAAATGTGTTTGTGACGTCTTACGTGGCTTTGACTTACAACTGAACATTTAGCCCACTTCATAGAAAATATAGAGATATGATTTTTGGTTCATATTGCCCAGCCCTAATTCCTCCATCACTGACCCCCTACATCTCCAGTTAATTTTCAATAATTAATTTGGTAACATATGAAATGGCCAAAATATGATCACAAAGTCTAGAAGACGTGAATATTTGTGACTCAAAAAATGGATTTGCATGGTTTAACACATTTCTACGCTCGCTAAATTAATAGCGAACATGACATTTTACACATTCAAAATGCATAACAAAGTGATATTAAAGTCCTTGTACTAAGAGGCACATTAAACAATTGCCTCCCATCTATGTTTTGATTCATGTTCATAGGAGAACAGATTTGGCCTTCAACTTTAATTACCATTACCTCCCACTGGTGGAGAGCTGCAGCCACCAGCTAAAATATCTGTTTCATATTTCCCAGCATGCTTGCCTTATACATGTCAGGGTGTAATGCATGTGTTGACTCACTACACTCGTTTTTTCTCTCTACTATGTCCTGCTGTTCTATACAGTAAATGTCACATTCAGCTGGATGCAGCATAGAAAGAGACGAGGACATGTAGACACAGAGCTACACCGCAAACACATGCAGTGAAAGAATCTTTAAATTTAACTACCTACAACACTCAGATTATTGTGATGTTGGCTAAAGCTCCCATAAAATGTAAATATATCAAAGCAGCTCTGAAGCGCACTGAAATCGTCTGGTTTTGTTCCACCCAGATTCTTTCAGCAGGGATTGTGAGAAGCTGTAGCTAGCAGGGACACTAATGAGGAGGCTGGCTTAATTGTAATACAAGCATATTTATTATGGGCTCTCTGTTGTTAACTGCCTCAGATAAACAGACCAAGTGAATTGCATTTATTTCCCAGTGAATGTGCTGTAAAGGTCAGGCTTTGAGCAGAATGCAGCTGGAATAAACAATAGATTTAATTGCTTCTTGATAGATGTTGTGTGCGCAGTAACTTTTTCTCATATGCAATTGTGTAGGGGTATATAATGGGTACATGTAGAAACCTGTGCCTGAAAAAGAAATAAAAAAGCTCACAACATTTAAAAAGTTAATATAATGGATAAGAATCTTAGATCAATAAGACATGGAGAGTGATGCAACCTTGACGACCAAAAGACAATCGAGAGAGAGAAATAGATCTGCTGCTTCCTTTTGTTCATCTACGAAAGGCATGGCAATAAATGACGTCCTGATTTCCCTCAGTAACCCCTCAGTGAATCCAGATAATTGCATGATTTATGTGATCATTTATGGTGACAAGGCAACCCCTTCTCTACCTCCCCTCAGTAAAACACCTCAGCCAGATGAAAGAAAAAAGAGAAAATGAAGACGAGAAGATAGGTCAGTCAAAATAGATAAAACAGCAGGAGAGTGGAGTGCTGCACACCTTGTTAGACACCTTGTTAGTGTTCAGTCAGTCATTATCGTGGCTGCTGAGGCAGGACTATACTGTATAATAATAGAGGAGGTTGGAAAGAAAGTTTTCACAGCGGCCAAACCAACACGAGAGCTGTTGTTATGAGTGGAAATAAATACACTCCAAGGTCGAGAGTGGAGGCAAGGAGGTGGATATTAGGGGTGGGGAAAAAATAGATTTACCAAGTATCGCGATTTTTTTGGGATGATTCTTAAAAATGTGTACACATATATATATTAGATTATATTCACAAGAAGTATAAAACATGTCACCCATGTCCTTTATACATTAAAAAGAAAATACCACTAAATTGTGAGTGAAATTTTACGGTTTGATGGAAAATATAAAATAAATAATTCCTGACAATGACTGATACATTTGAGTTGAGGACATATCTGACTACATACAGTCACAAAATCAAACCTTTTTACTGTATCAGTTTAGAGATTTTCCAAAGTAAGAGGCTCTAGAAGTGTATTTTTTTTCCCATGGTCTAGTGTTAAAAAAGTAAACAAAAATCGCAATAAATCGCAATACTTAAGAATCGCAATATCGAACTGGCACCCAAAAATCGTGACAGAATCGAATCGTGAGAAAAGTGAATGATCCCAGCCCGAGTGGATACAGAAGGCCAGAATCAATGCTGTGGACAAGAAGAAGCCAGAACACATGATAACATACTGCTGCAGCTCAGTATATCAGATACTGATAGTTCAAAGGCTCAACATGTGATTCAAATGCAAACAAGGATTAACATCACTTGCCTACCGACTGACAAGTCTGAATGTGATCAGAGAGTTTGAGCTGGTAATGTGTGAAAGTCGGTGTGATTTCCAGTGTTTGTTCTTTATAGTCATCGAATGTTTTCCCGTCTTGAGTGACGTTAAGTTAGTATCTATGAATGCCAGTGCAATTGCCTCCATTCATCCATGTTAGAACATTATTGCATACATCTGTCAGTCTAAGCTGGTTTATCGTTGTCACTTTGCACAGAGCAGATGAGCATCTGGCTCGTACATTAGCTACATGAGTGCTGTCATTCTTTATTTTTCAAGGGGCTGAGAAAAACACTCAAGAGATGTCTCTCTTTTTTGTTTGATACTGTGATTATCCTAATAGAGCTACAGTAATCTCTGTGACGACTTGGCTTTTAACCCCGTCTTCCAGTGTGGCTGTTCGGAACAACTATAACCACATTTGATTTCCGAAGAGGTTGCACCACACGCCACACGTACTCGTTCTTTTGAGCATAACCTGCCCCTTAGAATGGGGCTGATAATTAAAATTTTACTAGTTCGAGATCATTTAGTTTTCTCTTTTATGATCAAGCATTGACTATGCACATATGAAATCAAAAACGATGGTTTCCTTACAGCACTTTTATTTCTTTAGTTTTTGTGTTTGAAAGTCCCATCTTCTCATCTAGTTAACCTATCTGTATATACAGCAAGTATTCTTTGCTTGAAATAATGGAGTACTGTATCTCACTCAGCCCCTATCATAAACACACCAGGTGCATGGGTGACAGAATGTTTTTTCTTCTTCCTGATTACAGTTAAAGAGGAGAACTAACATGTCTTCCATAGCCTAACTCAAAGAAGCAAGCCAGTGTTCGTATGTAAACCTGTGTGCTCAACTAACACTAGAACTGCTGGTAGTATGTGAAGTTTATACTTTTCTTTCGTGTTTTCTTTGTTTTTAAGTAGTAAGCAACATTTTCCTGGCTGCTGTGTTGTTTGCTCTGATTGCAGCAGTTACTAACTGAACTGTAAGATAATAACAGCTCATCTTTGCTGCCGGGCCAAATGGAACAAATTGGAAATTGAGGGTAAAGTGATGGAATATAATGAATAAAATGTTTTTTTCCCCTTAACTAGTTCAATTGAATGAAAGGGCCAGTAACCTTTGTATCACGGTCATAGAACAGTAGTGTGTGGTTGTATGTGTGGTTTTCTGTGGTGTGTGGGAGACTAACAATGTGCGTGTGTGTGTGTGTGTGCACTCGCCAGAAATAAGTTGCCTTTGTCGGGAAAGGGAGAGTGGTTTAATACGAGAAGAGGGAGCATCAGAGAGACTACTTGCTAAAACTATTCTCCGAGGTCGTTGCCCAGCTACATTCTTTTTCACATTACCTCTCTGTTCTCTGGAGATGAGGACCACTTCACTGACTAATCAAATGCAAAATGCAAAATCCAATTATGTACTCAGAAACTAGGCTCACATTTAACCAATCAGAGCATCAATTGCTGTCCATGCTGTTTAACAGAGTTTTCATAATCAATATCTTTTTAAACTCTGTGCTCATAATTCATATCTGCTCTGACAAAATTACTCAGTGTGACGGGAAGGCGGGTGAGGACAAAGAGACAGGGAATAGGGGGAACAAAATTGAAAGTGAGACGGAGAGAAACTTTTTTTTGAGGCAGTACGAGTTCAACTTGTGCGTGCGTGAGTAAACACGACATACAAACAGCACAACCGTAACCTGCTCATCAAAGCTTTGCTCCTCTTTCCACACGCTACCTTCTACACATCCTAAAACTTAGTTACCTGATATTAAGACACAAACACCAAAACTAGCAGACAAACAAGGCAGATACACAAAATGTGGCATGTGCAGTATGTCTGACTTAATGGTTAATTAAAGGGGGGAAAAGTTGCATTCTGTGTACAGTGAATTGGCCAGTGAGTGTGGACATGCTGCCCTTGAGAAAAGGGAGAGGAAGAGCAAGACAGGATGTTGGAGAGGAGTGACAGAAAGGGGTGGGGGGGGGGCGTCATTGTGGATTGCGAGATCTGAAATATTGAGAATGACGGTGTTAAAATTGAATATGAGCGACTCAAACACAATCACTATCAAGTGAAAGAGCTTAGAAATACACGCATACTCACAGACTTGAGTATGTGTGCATAGGCAGATGCACGCACGCACGCACACACACACACACACACACACACACACACACACACACACACACACACACACACACATTGCCCTAGTCAAGGGAAAATTGCTGAGAGAGCCATCTGTCAGAAGTTGTACTCAGAGAGGCAGCCATGGTCTTATTGGTTTGATAGAACAAGACACGGTCTGCATGCAGTCACCTATAATGAGACGACAGTACTGTAGCTGCTAGATGGATTCACGGTGCGGGTGTGTGTGCGAGTGTGTGTGTTTTGGTGAGAAAAAGGAAGAGAGATTAGAGAACTGCGGATCTAATCTGACTGGCTTTGTATCGTCTGTTAAGTGCGGCCTGTTTTTTTTATCAGGAAGAATTCATAGTTACTGAAGGTTTTCAGACACCCACAACAGTTGGAATAGTTTTTGTCTAACTTTTGTTTTGTGCTTCATTCTTTTAAGAGTCGACATCAGTTTTTTTTTTTTTTTTTTGGGGGGGGAGCAGAGTGCATTTGTGAACACATGCCTTACAGAATGGGTGCTGTAGTAACTAAAAATCCACCACATTTCCTGTTGCTAATGTTTCCTATTCTCCCATGAAGACTATTAGGGTGAAACAATAAATAGTTTAATTTGTCAGAACTTTTGAAACAACCATCAGATGTTATGGATTGGCTGTATACCGGTGTGTGAAATGTTCTCTCTTTCTGCAGGAAAAGCCCTTACTTTTGCCCTTTTAGAAATAAGCATATACACACACAAACGTGCCACATACACATGAACACGTTCACGCTTCCCGTTGGCTGTTGTAACCCTTATGCTATACACAGATTGTATTGATCCATATATAGGAGGCGAGAAGGGAAACACAGCCTGTAAATAAGGTCAACGAAATTTTTGCTGACTCCATCATTTTTGTGTTCCTTTCAACTGTGAAAAGGAAGCAAAAGTGCTGATGAGGCTTGAAGAAAGGAGGAGAGAAGAGGAGAAATGAGTGTTTCTGTAATAAATCCAATGTCAAGCAATTTCTGCATATGGTACACACACGCACCCTCACACATGCACACATTCAGAGCAGTACTCTTACCCCAGCTATTCTGGGAGGGCATTAGAAAGTTAACACACTATAAGCCATACACACATGCAGATGCAACACACCCTCACAGAGAAAAAGGCCAGGGGTTTATCGCTGGTCTCCACACTTGGCCCAGTGCAGTCTGGATCTTCACTGGCTGTTCCACCTTCATTCATTCCAGGAAATATGAAAAAGCTCTCCAAGGCCAAAAAGCTGCCAATTTTAATGAATGTTTACAAGCGATGATGCAGCAAGTTGGTCAGAGTGAAGGGCAAGCACACAAGTAAGTGTGTGTGAGTTAACAATCATAAGTATGTTTATAATTTTGCCAAATGATATATTTAGTCAATGCGAACTAAATATTTGTTACAGATCCTCACAAAAAATCAGACTGTAGTCATTTTAATCATTTTTCAATGAAAATGTACCGAAGCCCTAATCTATTTATATTTTAATTTCTGTGAAAAGAGGTGGGAAAAAATGACCAGGCTCTTTTTTAAAATTTTTATTTTTTAAGAAAAACTGATCCTGAAAAAAAAAATCACCTGTTTTCACAGATGGAGAAAAAGAAAAGAAAATGATTCTGCTCTCAGGACTTAAAATGAGAATAATGATGCAAAAATTATAATTCCTTCTAATATCGCAAATCATATCGCAATTGCAATATCGGTCAAAATAATCGCAATTAGATCATTTTTCAAAATCGTTCAGCCCTAATACACACACACTTACTTTTTTGCGAACAATTATTTGATTTTTAATAATATAAACAAGAAACAAATGTGGTCACCAGACGTTTGCATCAATAGGGATGAAAAAAGGAAAGAAAAAAGTGAGACCATAGCAATGGCTGTACATAAATATAACCAGGATGAAGTAACTTATTCCTAAACTTTCTCTTCCTGTCCATTCATCAGTCCCACATTGGAAAAAAAACATGGCCCTGGATTGAGTGACCCCCCCCCCCCCCACTAACCTCCAGTCTCCCAATCTGCCCCCTGGGGTGAGGCCGGGGCACTGGGACTGGGGATGGGGTGATGTGGGTCCATCACCAGCTGCAGAGCAGGGTGACCCTCCGCTCTGACACCAAACAATCCCTCCATGTAGTCCGGGATGTTGATGGGTGTTGATGTTATACACTACTGCCCTCACACAGGTAGATGTGCTGTACACACACAGACACACACCACATTAATGATGTTGTGGAAAGCCTCTGGATCAGACTAAGGAAGTCCTAATCATAACAGCATGTAGTCATAGGTTTACTGTGAAAAGGTTCCCGCCAGTACAGGACCACGTAGGATAACATGATTTTAGACAGTCAGCAGACACAGCGAGATAAATAAAAGGAGGGGGGGGTCGCACGGGAGAAAACAAGAGGGAGAGAAAGACTGACAGAAAATGACAGACAGCGTGGCTTATGTAACTTTAGTGTCACTGTTATTTTGTCTTCCAGACACACAGACATGTCGAGAGTTTCCACTAATTATTAAAGCCTC
>JAOVVB010232770.1:0-10327 GCA_028570985.1 Heterobranchus longifilis
GATCGACCAGAGGAGGCGCTAGTGCAGCGACCAGGACACATACCCCTATCTGGCTTTCCCACCCTCAGACACGGCCAATTGTGCCTGTATGGATGCCCGACCAAGCCGGAGGCAACACAGGGGATGGAACCTGCAGCCCTCGTGTTGGTAGGCAGGGAATATTACCACTACGCTACCTGGGCGCCCCACACCTAGACCTGCTTTTAATCAAAAGAGAGTCTTGGGGTGGCGTGGCCCATGTAGTACTGCAGCGGCCTAGGTTCAAATCTGTCCCTTTGCTGCTTGTCGTCCCCTCTCTTTCCCCCCTTTCCTGTCGATCTTCCATCTATACAATCATTAAAGGGCAAAATGGCCCAAAAAAAATCTTTAAAAAAATAAATCTCCCCTTCAACTGACTATTTTTTTCAGCAGAAAGTAGTTCCAATGAAAGCTGTTCACTGTGAGGTCTGTGATTATTCATTGAACGGAGCTACTGTAATGTCATTTTTTTTAATGCTGTGTGAGCGCCATAAACAAAATGTAATTTAACTCCACTGTGTTGGTGTAAAGGCAGATATCTCCGATATCTCAAAACAGACATGAAACCAATTGAATAAAATAAACCAGATCTATCTGCAAATAAAACCAAAACTTTTCTATCTCCACGGATTGTCAACACTGAGTGAGAAAATATGATCATTTGTAATTTGGGTAAATCAAAGTCAATTGATAATGGAGACTATGCCCCCTGCTGGTCTTCAAGGCTAATTTACTCCCTTGTTGAAACATTTGTCACACTTAAACATTATTCTACAAAGGGTAGACAAAAACACTGACTGTATGAAAAATGACTTGAATTTATATAATCTATATCACCTATTCCTGAGTATTGAAATGGTAATTAAGTTACTTCAGATTTGAATTCCTTTGAACTGTTTTTTTCTATACATATCTGAAGGCTATATGTTTGAGTAATACAAATAATATAAATAACATTTTTTAAAAACCCTTTGATAACTCCCCAATATTTCATATTTCTTCAATTTTTTAAGCAATTTTTGGACTTTGTTTACTAACAATCCAGATGAAAATCCAAAGAAATTATGAAGTGTACTGCATTACAGCATTTGCATTTAAATGGCAAATGGAAATACAACTGACCGCAATGTCTTAAGTAATCATCACAAATATTTCTTCAAGAAGTCAATAATATATAAATTATCCAAAATATGAAGTTGTTAATGCATTCACCTGACATGGTGATATCTCAGTGATGACTTTTCCGATCAGGTATAGTCGGTGGCTGCACTTCAGGGCTCCTTATTTCTCTGTCTAGATCTTTATGGACACAATGTCTTCAAATGTAGAGTGATGAACTAACTGTCTTAAAGTCAGCAGTCCCATATTAATGAGTAGCACAAAATCAGTAGTGCAGCTCTCATTTCCTGTCCCTGTGTGACTGTGAGATCCTTATCAGGAGCCCACATTCGCAATGCAAGCCCAAAGAGACTGGCACACCAAAACAAAGTATGTAAGACAGAACAAAGCATGTAAGACTTTCACACCTACAATTATTTTTTACACTATAGATTCATATGAAAAGTGAAAAGTTTGAGTATTTTATTAAACATAAGCATGGATGGGTTTACCAACTGATTATAGTTAGAATTATACCTCTTTTCTTACTCCTCTGTAATGCAGACCAATCTTTAATACAATCAGAACAAGGATAGCCATCTATAGATTTTGTCATCGTCCAATTTTAATTAAAGCCATATATCAGGGAGTGATAGCATATTCCAGTAAATTTTGGTGACAGGGCTTTTGTTTGCTACATTTGCATCACATATAGCTTTAATTAAGTGGGATATTAGTTCAATGAGTTTGCTCAAAGATTACAATTGCTTGTTAGTTTCAAGTAGATTTAAAAAAAAAAAAAAAAACATTACCACCAGACACTATAAGGCAATTGATGTCTGTGTTATAATATTGTTATAGCCTTGATACTGTGTGACTGTTCTATTTTTAGGCTACACAGGCTATTGCATTTTGATCTTGTTGTGTTATTATAGAGATATTATTATTTATATTACTATTATTAACATTATAGTAGGCCATGCTTCTCTGCTGACTATCCAACAGGCCCATCTAACCCTAACATATGGGTTTTCAGTGAAGTCGTGGAGTGGTCTTTGACTGACCTCTTGTGGTGGAGAATCATACCTTGCATGGGCAAGATGGCACAAAGCATGCTGGGAGAAAATATTTGAATTTTCATCACTGAATTTCAATGAGACATTATGCATAGAAGCTTTTTCAAATCCTGACTCAAACTTTTGTCAACCAACAAAACCAAACCATACAAAACGATACTACTACTAGGCCTACTACTACTACTACTACTACTAGGCCACTATTACTAATAATAATTAGGCCTATTATTATTATTATTATTATTATTATTATTATTAGGCCTATTATTATTATTATTAGGCCTATTATTAGGCTATTACAACAAGGATAATAAGGATAACAACACTATGAACAATGTCTCTTAAGTTAGTGTAAGCCTATCACTATATTTTCAGCTCTGAAGCCTAATTTTATTGACGTGCATTTGTGTTGTGTGTGTATTCGTGCCGTCGCTCTCCAGCTGGCGCTCAGTGAATTCCCAGTGAGGATGACTGACGTGAGATCTGTTGACGAAGGCGGGCTGCAAAGAGCTGCGTCAAGTCTGCAGACTTAGCTGCAAAATACAGGAAACCGTGTAACATTGCCTTCAAAAAAGAGTGGACGCTCTCAGGAGGATGCGTTCGAGATAATTGCCTAATTGCATGCTTTACGAACACATGAAATTATGTAGAATAAATTCATTAACGAGAAGACTGAATGTAATGCATCTCCACAACCCCTGTGGTAACTCCCTTGTTGATTAGGCTATAACCTATTCTATAATCTCACCTATGTCAGTGTTGTGTAGTAGGTGCGCTCTTAATATATATGGTAGCATAGCATATGTACGGTATTTAGGCTTGTATAAAAAGAGGGCAAAGGAAAAAACATAACTCGTTACAATGCAATTTCGCTTATGAACTCTTATTTTGAAATGCCATACCGGAAGTGTAATGTATTGATTCCGTTGTCTTGACAGTGCTCGAGGGAAAATCAGCCGGGGGGACTACGAAGATTATATCAAGTGGATTTGACAAGTAACTCAGCCCACGATAATGATCAGGCAGTACGACCGTTTTGACTAAAGTAAGTTGGACTTAAAATATTGAGCATGTATCGATTATTGTGTCGTAGTTAGCATTCACGGACACTTTGCGGTCTTTGTGCTTCAGGTCACAGTGGACTGTCATCTCTGCGCACTGTCACTTGTTGGACCTGTAATACAAAACACAAAGTTATTTTCTTGTTAAAAACAAGCCGTTTTAATGGTTGACACATGTTAGAAAACCCGACGACAGCAAATTAATTTATTTTTTATGCGCTGACTCGCAGGTGATCGCGTAATGGATATCCACCGAGTTTAAGAGCAACAGCGGATTTTGGGAGCCCAGCTCGAGCACCGCTATCATCTGAAGTTGGATAATCACTGCAATGACTGACTCCTCAAAACCGCCTTTAGGGTAAGTCCTTCATAAAATAAGTAGCCTATAGACTAATCAAATGACTTCAACGTTTATATTCCTCCTCTGAAGGTTTGCATAACTTAAAACGAACTCTCTAGATAATTAATCTAATTCCATTGGACTTGGCTTCTAAAAAAACTAATGCGCAAATGTAATGTTAGCAAATGTGTTGCCTTTGCATTGTGCCTTTATGTCTATTGTAAACGGGCTATAGCCATTCATAATGTGCAGTGCAAAGCATCAGTCCAGACTCCAGTGTTATCACTAGTCTGGGTTTTCAATAGGCTAAGTTACTAAGTTTCTCGTGACATTATGCTATTTGTGAGTTACCATTAGTGTGTTTCACTAGTAATGTCACTGGCCAAAAACAGTTGCAGCCCCATGACCAACACTTAAAAAGCATTTGTAGCCTACAGTCAGGACTGACAAAATAGAGAGTGTTCCAGCAGCCAGATCAGCCTGCTCTCCATTTGTACCTACTGTCTCTGCCACTCGCAGACAATAAGTATGAACAGCTCTGGAGCAAAGCATAGTGCAACAGTGTGGTTGGTTGCTAGTGGTTAGAAACTGGCCTTTTTGCTGATGGAACAACAGCAACAACAACAACTGTGCTGTCCACAATATGCTTTTAATTGTGTTGTTTGGGGTGTGGCTGGAGCTTGTGTCTCTGGTCCTTTCATCACAACATCGGACACTATCCAGTAGGCCTATGGATAGTAGTTATGTTTTTTACCCATTATTCTTACCTTTTTATTACATGCTGTGGGGGCTGTATGTCGAAACACCACCTGATCACAGCAACAACTAACTGTACATCATCACTGAATTGTTGAGTCTCCATATTGATTGCAGTTTTATGTCGGAGGTAAACAGCTCTTGGCCACTGTGATGCATTTTTCAATCTTGAATGAAGTATGGGTAGTTTACAGTCAATGTCTGATTTGTGTTAACCTATAGTCATTTTTCATAATTTCTCATTGACAGAAGGGTATGAGATAAAAGATGGACATAGGTGCAATTATTTTCCTTATGGTTTTTTTTTTATCTGGTATTATAGCAATACATTCAAGTTAGAGTTTTGATGTCTTTGTAAGTAGCTCACTGACCAGGTATGATCCTGCATCAGCATAATTATGTGCTACTTGGGTGCTACTTATAGTAATAGCTGTGTACTATAGAGACAAATGTTGCTGACTTCATCAATTCTTAAGTCAGCCTTGAAATGACTGTTTAAAGATTTGTGTGTGTCCTGCTGTC
The DNA here is from genome assembly GCA_028570985.1 of Heterobranchus longifilis. Classification (NCBI taxonomy): domain Eukaryota; kingdom Metazoa; phylum Chordata; class Actinopteri; order Siluriformes; family Clariidae; genus Heterobranchus; species Heterobranchus longifilis. The sequence continues at coordinate 4,872 of JAOVVB010232770.1, forward strand.
ATTTTAGAGGACTTGCACCTTTTATCTATCGCGTATTACTTAGCTCTTTGGCACCCTCTGAACTACTCCATCTATACTGTAGGTGTGTGGTGAAGGCACAGTAAACAGCAAACAGTAAACGGGTGTTCTTCCGTGGCAACACGAGTAGGGTGTGATACTGTCAGAAAGAGTACTGATGAGTTGAATTAAGGTCCGCTCTATTTCTCCTCTGATCTTTCAAGTAAAGGTCCCTTGAACCAGATACTCTTAAATACAGTGATTTCAGACACTCAAGAGCTTTTTGGCCAAATTACAAAGTAGACCGGTCACAGAGTCAGCTGGCAGCGGACCCCAAATGCCTTTTTTATCCGGTCAGTGTGTGACATTTCTGTCCATATAAATTACCATGACAACTCCCTTTGTGTTGGGATCTCTCTTTTGTCATCACACAGGGAGAAGCTACTTTACTACATAGCCCAGTCCTAATGAAACGCAGCTCATAAAAAACTACACACACACACACACACACAGTGTGGCCACTAAGTAGACAAATGAGGAAGGAAGAGACTGCTCTTTTAAGGGAAGTGAAATCCGTTTGTACCTGGCCATTGAAATCTGAGCTCTGCGTGCGTGCGTGCGTGCGTGCGTGCGTGCGTGCGTGCGTGCGTGCGTTTAGAAAGCCTGATTGTGTACTATAGGACTGGTTGAAAGGTAGCCTAAATTAAGCTTTAGTTCTGAACTTTATAAGTATGTATGTAAAGTTATATAATATACTAGGCTAAGTCATGAAGCATGGAAAACAAAAGGCAACTTCCTCCCCTCAGATGAGATGAGTTCTGATTTCTCAAAGTGCACTGACAAAGTCTGACCCATGATCTGGCAGCTGGCTTCCACACCTGAGGCAAAATTAATCTTATTAAAAAATACTTTACCTGAACTTTTTTTAGAATATATTTGTGGCACATGAAATGCCTCCAACTTGAACGTGCTCCTGATTAAATATTTGGTTGTTTGTGTGAGTTGGAGCATCGTGTATGGTAATTGCATTTAGACTAGAGTAGTTATAGTCCTCTCTCTTAAAGTCTGCAGCATACACAATAGTCTTAATTAGCACACTGTTTTTTTCCTCTACATGTCTGGACCTGGTGTTTATGTGTGTCTGCCTACATGCTCGTTTGTGTGTTGAGTGAGCTTTAGCCCAGAAGCCTTTGATTAATGTGGTTTAGTTACATGCTCTTAATTATCCACTCCCACAGAACAGAAGCAATTACGAAGCAGCAGACTAATATAAGTAAACTGAGGGAGAATTAAGAGGGAACTGCTCAAAGAAACTCTAAATTTCCAGCATCCCTCACTTCAAAGTGTTTCACTAAGCTTAATAGACATGTTTTGTTTTTCTGTCCGTCTTTTCTGGAGACACGACAATCATGTGCGACGTCAGAAATCTCATGAGTTTACTTTGGTCACATGGTTCAGCGACATATAAACACATTTGTTGGCATTTATCGCCACACAGGCTTGGTGCATTTCTTATTTCTAGATTTTGCCTCATGAAGTGCAAAGACTAGAAAAATAAAAAGCCTCACCACCACTCTCAACATCCTGGTTTGTGCTGCCATCTGCCTCACTGTTGGTAGGTCCTACATCTTATTTGAAATGCATCTGTTGTTTGTGGTAGGCAGCCTCATTTCTGTGTCTATTCAGTTTTAAAACTCACCCACAGGAAGACCAGGCTGGCAGATTTGACAGATAAATACAGTATGGGATTACAAATAACTGTCCGTTTATCCTCCTCAGCACACACCCAGAGATAATTATTGGCTACCAACTGTCCTGTTGGCCTGTGTGCACTCATGCACTGTACATGGAGGGAAATCAAACAGCAGTTGCTAGCTGCAGTGTAAATGCTCATTAATTTGAAGCTGTGCCCATTGGACTAAAATGTCAGTCTCGCACTCTTTGCATCGTATTTGAATGCCATGTGTGTATGTCATTCTATACAGTTTCTTAAAATACTCTCCGATAGGTAAGATAATGTTATCCATTCGTCTCAAATGACAGGAGGTTTTGAGACAGATGCAGACACAAGCTCCCCACCCTGTCCTTCAGAAATTCTTCTCTATTTAGACGTTGAAGGTTCATGTGGTCAGCCACGAGCTCAGCCCTGCTGACTAAGGGAGCTCCCTCTTTTTTTTCCTGTTACTTGAAGGCTATACTGTATTTACTTTTAACAAAGAGGAAAATGTTTTAGTGTATGTGGTCACATCTGGATATTTCAGGTTATTTTTATGATGGGTTAAATTTAACTCCTGTGAAAACTGAGATAGGCGAGAGAGAGAGAGAGAGAGAGAGAGTATTCGAGGCTATGCGTTGTTGGCAGCGGTACAGTATCTGGTAATATCTGCATTCACTTCACAGGCCATCCTGTTTTAAATAGAGAGGGTGTGGATGCAATGCTTCCACAAGCTTGTTCTGTACGGATAGAAGTTCGACCAAAGTACACGCTGAACGTATCAGATCAAAAGCATGCTGTATAACCTTTGCTCAATTCATGGGTTTAATAAGGAGTCGGTGTATGGTATATTGCTGACTGTATGATAAAGCTTCTGGTTGTTAAACTTTGTTCCATGTATGATTTAGTCCCCTGAACATGCTGAACGCACAAGAGAAAGTAGTTAACTTCTTAATTACAGGGTTCGTAAAAAGTCTTGAATGTTTGGAAAGTCCTTAATTTGACCCATTATGCTTTCAAGGTCAGGAATATGCTTGAATTCAAATATACTTGGAAAAACGCTTGATTTTCAACATAATCTGGTGTTTCATAGACTCATGTAAACCTGGTATGAAGCTGTGCGTGGGACAGAATAAAACCGGGTCGCAGCCAGAACGCGGCACACGTGTCCTCTGAACTTTTGACATTATGAGCAGCTGGTAAAATAAACAGTGACAATATACATTGATTGCTGCGGGTGTAAAGGAACGATGTAAACTTTATTTTATGCAGTTGCATTAATAGTAACAATTTAGATGTGATGATAAAGGCTTTGAGAGTCTGGAAATGTTTGGTTTAGGTATCTTGAAGTGCTTGAATTTTACTCTTAGAAAACTGTACGAAACCTGTAATTAAGTGCTGTAAGTGGTACCCTTATTCACATTTTATGAGAACTTACTCATCTTGAATAATGTGTATGCCATTAACAATTACAGCAATGTCTGTGGTTAATGCCCCAAGTAGGAGTTTGCATAAGGACAGAATGGGTCTTTGGTCTGTGCACAAATCCAAGCAGTACAAGCTCTCTGAATGTATAAACTCCAAAGCCGTGCCATGATGCATCGGAAACATTTGAGACATCTGTAGACTGGCTGTATTTATGTATTTACTGGCTGATTGTTGTGTTCTTTAGGCCCCACTATTATCCAACCTTTATGCATGCTATTTGCCAACCTCTGTCCTTGGTGAAAGACAGCGTTTGGCAGACCCTTTTAACAACAACGTATGCTCGTGTATCAGTCTCAGATATCTGTAGTACAGTGTGTATGTCTGTACTCTTATTATGCAGCTGTTACGGGCTGCTCAGATTTATTTCTGGAAGCCTGCAGTCATATGTTAGTCACTGTGGTATGTGGGTTTGTCAGAGAGGAAGACAGACGGACGGCATGTGTGTGTGTGCACAGATTGGACGGACTCCTCTAACACCAACTGATGTACCATAGCAGTGGTATCGCCTGATAAGGCCGAGGTGGCGGAGTGCACTTTCTCTTGCACAAGTTGTGATGGTTTTGCACGTGTTAAACCCTTAAACACCGCTGCTATCTCGATTATAGAGAAAACAAAGCGCCACCATGTCGGTGATCAGCAACAGGTGTCCTTTTCAAGAAGTCATGGTTGCATGGCTGTCTTTAAAGGACACCTATTATGCTTTTTCTTATTTTCTGTCATATATACTGTATATAATGTTACAGTGTCGATACTGAAAGGTCAAAGTTTCAGATGATAAGGTTATGTAAATGTATCCCTGTGAGCAAAAACCTCAGATTTCAGACTATCCGAACATGCCATTCCCAAACGTTTTTTTTCCATCTCGGCTCAAGCTGATTTCTTTATATGCTCATCTGCTCCAGGCACATTACTGCAGTGTTTACATACACTGCTATATGTAGCTACATGCTAATGTCAGGGAAACCTGTAATCTTGGTTGCCGATGTTGTTAATTTCTCCCCAGTTTTGGATCACATTGCTGCTGGAGCATGTCCGGGTGTGTAGTTTTTTTTTTACAGTCATTCCCCACAGAGACGTAGAGAGCACAGATGCGGAAGACCCGGAAATGCTGACCAATCAGAGCAGACTGGGCTTTCTTGGGAGGGAGGCTTAAAGAAACAGAGGGTGCATATACAGGTGCAGCAGCCATGGGCAGTATGAGAAAAATAGTGTTTTTTTGAACATTGAAGCATGAAAACATGTTATTGCAGAAACCCAAAGTACAAGTATAAACCTGAAAATGGCTGTTGTCATTCTATTAAAAGGACATCAATGAATGCTATTACCCAGTATGGTAAAAGAGCAACCTTATGACATGCAAAGAATTAATTTTACTGCAGCTTTTCACTGATTTGTGTTATATTTTTTTCAAATCAAAGGATCCCGGGGTGCTTATAAGCTGTGCCTGTCTGCAAAAAAAACCCAACAATATCTGTGACGTAAGTGTTTTTCTTCTCGTTTCTCCAGCAGGAGCTCTCTCTAATTGAACAAGCAGCTTAGGGAATAGAGAACAGACTAATTATTATTTCCTGCTGTTCTGCTTCTACATTCCATCTCTCCTTCCTTTCCTCTCTGATGTTGGACTCCACCCATCTACCCTTTATTGTTGCTCTCCAGTCATATGGGGCTTTCTTTGTGCCACCTGAGATTCCCTCATCCCTCCCTCTTACCAACATTATCCCTGCTTTATTTTCCTCTCTGTTCTTCCTCTGCTGTGGGCCACCCATGAACTTTATGTCTGTTTGAGCTGGTGCACAGTGAACAACTCATGCTTTGTGTGACTCAACAAGTGATTTATTTTTCTCCCCTCATGAGATTAATTCTGAACATGCTTAATTAGGAAACACCAGGACACCGGTATCTTGCTTTGACATTGAGGTCCTAGAGTTGATTTGAATTGTCAGAGGATCAAGAACTTTAGTTAAGTAGATCAACTGATAAATGTGGGCTGCAAAAGGGTTTAGCTCATTACTTGAGTACAGAGCGGCTTTTCCAGTGGGTTGTTCCATGACTGTCCAGGAATACACAGGTGGCTCTTTATTGATGTCACTCAATAAATGCATTAAAGGATGGCTGGAGATAGAATAGGCTTAATGGCTTGAGACAATGATCAAAAGTTAATCCAACGTTCACCCTCGTCTTGCTCCTCTGGGCGCTGACCGTCTCAGTCATTTTTGCGGGTTTTCCACACTAACGGGCAACCTGTTTGTTGACGACA
>JAOVVB010232771.1:0-10327 GCA_028570985.1 Heterobranchus longifilis
ACTCAGAACGGCTGCTAGTCTCCTAAAGAGGCGGGGCCGTAACTAAACACACGTGACACAGATACAGGAAATGACTGAGTTGAACCATCTTGGTCTATCCCAATTTGACATAGTGGCCAAACGGTGGTATTACAACTATGGCGGCCGTCACATGATGCCATGGGGCCCAAAAATACTTTTTCCCATTGATTTACATGGCGAAAGAGGCATCTGTAAGTCCGTGGATATTTTTTTTCCTGCGTCATAACCCTCGCAAAATGACTCTTTTCACTATCAGGATTAGATCCATTTAGTTTGATAACATTTGGAAAGTCTAGAAGAGCCACATAATTTAATTATTTAATCCCCATTCAAGTTAGCCGGAGCGCTAAACCGGTTGTAGCCGGCTCCGTCGGCAGAAGTCTCTGGTGCTCCTGCTCTGTGGGCCACACAACGCAGAAGCAGCGCCGTTTATCCGGGGATTTTTAGAGGCAGCAGTGGAGCTTTTTTGACTTCATGCTCCACTGAGCAGCTTTCAGAGGAATGAACGGAGATTTGCCTTGATCGCTGTATCCAGGTTTTATTCTACATCCATGGTTTATCCACGGTCTCAGAGTACATTCAAGAACAGATGAAGAAAGAGAGACAGGAGATGTTACATCGTAGCAAACTCAAACATTTCAAGCATCAGTGATGTAACTTTCCTTTTGGAATGAACGCTTTTGTTCCTGGTCCCAATAGTTAGCTGTTAGCAAATGACACGAATACTAGAGCATTGCTAGAGGACGCTACTATGTCTGCAAGCAGCAGTACTGAAGGCCAAACAATCTGCACTCCACTAGTATCCCAAACTCTTAATGCAACAGTGTTTAGTTTGAAGATCAGCTCCTACTTCACTGGAGTTTCTTCCCAAATCAAACAAGAAGAACTTGTATAAAAGCCCGCCTGGAAAATCTGTACATGTTCTCTTTCTTGGTCAATAACCTGTCTCGCTGTTTTAAGCATTGTAAATGCGACTTCTTCAATCGCAATCTAAATCTAAACACACTTGAGCCGCCTGATGTTTCACGTGACCACCAGTTACTGGCGTGGCCACGCAGGGCCGTCTTTCTGAAACATCCCTCAGGTTATAACATCATCCCATCCAAAGAAATAGGATGAGTGATGTCAGTCCATCCAGCACAACAGAGCGGCCATCAGAGCGCCAAAGCAGTAAGTGTTGAGTTTGAGCTAATCTTTACATGCAGGGATGTTGGAAAGCTGTCGGTGGTGGATGGGACACTGATTGAGATTGATTGATACCTCAAACCACATTCCCTGCCGAGACTTATTTTTCCTGTCAGCTGCTCTGATTTTGTTGATTTTGCAACTTGAAGAATACCCCAAGGGCGGATTTGGGGAAACGGATACCTGTTTGTTAGATTATAGTCTTAACAGCGCGCCAACAGTCGACACTCCACATGCAGACATCAAAGAGATTATAAGAAGTCTATGAATATTATGTGTTTTCCCACGTCCTCATCTGTCTTTGAATGTTGCATGAGTCGTAGTGCTGTCAGTGAGTTCATCACCCTGACTATGTAATTCTAAACAGCTGTTTGTTTGTGTGTGTGTGTGTGTGTGTGTGTGTCTATGCATGTAATCCTGTGTATATCAATGTGTGCGTGTGCACGCGCGTGTGTCTGATCCTCTCCCAGACTGACGTTAACCCCAGCGCACCACACAGACAGACGGTTGTTGATTCCTGGATTCCTCTCTCTAATCTGCTACCGCTGCTGTGGTTTTCAGCAGACAAACTGACGGTTCGCTGCAGGGAAATGGCTCTACATGACATGTTTGTTTCCAATCAGTGGAGGGATTAACTAAGAATAAATACGGTATTCCTTCTCAGGTGATACATCTCCGGCAACATGCACACACATCGCCTCCGACTCTTACATGTGGTCCTGCTGCTGGTTAATCCAGCAATAAGTACGGTATTTGAGTTTGAACCCATCCCAAGGTCGACTGGATTCTGGTAAAAGGATGTTTGGCAGAGGTGCACAATCTCATGTCAATAACCCTGTGGGTGGAAGTTTTTACTAGCTCTCTGTGTGTGTCCTGGTGTATAAGTGTGTGTGTGTGCATATTTCCTTCTTTGAACATCTCGCTCTATTGTACAAATGTCAAGACCGCTTTCGCTGGAGAGTTCGTTGGGCCATTTGTTTGTATACACGGTTTCACAAACACTTAAAGGGATAGTTTGGATGTTTTGAAGTGGGGTTGTATGAGGTACTTATCCGTCGTCAGTGTATTACCTACAGTGGATGGTGGTCGGCACGCCCCCAGTTTGGAGAAGCACACAGGAGGACAGACACGGAAGCTCAGCAATGTGCTGCTGTGGACGAGGCCACACGGCAAAACAGATTTTAGCCACCGAAAAAAAAATCAATATCAGTTTAAGTGTACGTTGTATTTAAGGTATTTTCACTGCTTTACCTTGCCGTCAAACAGCCCTTTACGACGGAGAACTGACGCTGTTATATACTCTTAATCTCTATAATTCTACATGTGCAGAATCTGTAGGCAACGGGACAAGATTTGGGTAGCGGAAGCATTCTGGTTTCCGTTTGTAGTCCGAGTAGTAGTAGCAGTATTAGTAGTAGTAGTAGTAGTAGTGGTAGTAGTAGTAGTATTGGCCAATCATGTTTGAGTGTGCTTCATTTGCATGCAGGTAAATAGTCCATGTGCAGAGCAAAAGAGGAGGAACTCATCGGCTGAAATGCAATCTCAGAAACCCATCCGCTATTGTCTGGCGACCATTTATTAGTTATTAGTTTTGTGTTATTTATCTGCATTCATATTCAGATATCTCTTGATAGAGACATTATCTCTCAACACTGACTCCATTCTCATGTCTCAAATTGCTAGTCAGACTGTAAACAATGACCAGCGTTCGGAAGAGGAAGTCTCCGGCCAATATCCCGAAATATTGGCCCCAGAGGCTAAATCGTCCGCAAAGCGATCGCCGATGGGTTCTGAGATTGTGTACATCCATGCTTTTTTCATTTGACAAAAACAGTCATTTTATGTCGCAGAACACGGGAGGTGCTGGTCTACCGCTGCCTTGATCAGTTAGTGTTTGTGTTGTTGTGTGACTTTGGTGTTTTATAAAGGAACTAACAAACAAACTAACCAATGGAGGCAGCGGTGGACCAACAACTCCTGTGTTCTGTGAGGTAAAATTACTGTTTTTGTCAAAGAGCGATATAACAGCTTCTGTTCGCAGTCGTAAACGGCTGTTTGACGGCAAAGTAAAGTGGTGAAAATATTCTAAATATAGCGTGCACTTAAACTGATATTGATTTTTTTAGATGATCCTTTTTGTAGGTGGCTAAAATCTGTTCTGGCCCTGTCCACAGCAGTACATTGCTCTTCAGACTCCTGTCTGCTTCTCCAAACTGATGTTCTGCAGGTAATACACTGACAAGTGCACAACCCCACTTCAAAAGATCCGAACTATCCCTTTAATTCGTCAAGGATCATAGTAAGAACCGAATGATGAAATGTTTGGGAAGAGAAACAAAGCTCTGGGAGAGAATGAAAGTAAGACTTTAAATAAGAAGAGAAATCTTAAATCATAAAAGGACTTCAGAGAAAATCATGCCGCTGTGATCAAAGTGACAAGCCACAAAATGTCTTAACTGCTGCACCTAATCACCTGCAATCAACTACAGACTTCCTCATAAATGTAAAAAATGCCATGCGTGACAGTGAATGTAATATCACATAACTATGATTCAAGGCTGAGGAAAACATACAGTAATAAAAATGACAGTCTCCATTCTGTCAACTTTGTGAAGACAAAGGATATACAATAGTTTTTCCATAGATGGCAGAGCGTTATTCCATTGTTTATGACATATTGGAATAATCTGTCGCTCAGGGACAAGTGTGGGTTGCAAGGCTGGCTCCTGCAAATGGATGACAGGCGCTCTGCGACAGGATGTTTCTCATGTCACAGGAAGTAAACAGGGTCGTCTGAACTAATGAGGTTTCCCCCAAACCAACATCTGTACAACTTGGGATTATACGAGTAACTGTCAGAAAGTACAGTGATGATTTGGACACATTTTAAACTTCTTACTCTACATTAATGTCTAAAGAGCATGGACGTTTGTCCTGAAAGCTATCAGAGTTGAGGCTAGCGTTCTGTCCTGCTCTTTATTGTATACACTCCAGCAACAGCAGCTAACATTACCCAAGATAACATTATATGTTCCAAACACTTCAGTTAGCATTCGTCCTAAAAGCCTTTTGTTTTGTAAAGTTCAAAGTGAAACATAGGGTTACGTTTGAACAAGAACGTAAGCAGCCAAACAGGGTTGTGTTAGAAAAATGTTATTGTGGATTGCGATAAAATAAAAATTTAAAAAACACTCACAATAAGTTGATCGTGGTGAATTGCCATTATCGTTATAATCGTGAATATACGTCACAAATTGACTGCAGTTTACTACAGTGTCCTATCTGTGGTGCAATACAAATATTTGTTTCTTAAAAAAAAGTCATAATGTGTTGAGGAAAAATGTCATAATGCAGAGAAAAAAATTCACAATTTTATGAGAAAAAAGTTGTAGTGTTTCAAGAAAAAAAACTCACTATTTAATGAGAAAAAGTCGTAATGTTTACAGAAAAACGTCACAACAAAGCTAAATGTAAGGTAAAGTGATTCCAGTGTGTTTTAGTGCAGTTTTAAGAGTTTTAAGCATATTTCGATGATTATCGGGATAATATCGCAAATCACAGTTATTTTGGCCAGGAAAATCGTGACATGAAATTTTCATGTCGTCCCATAGTGTGTTCATCTGCTCTTATGTAAAACTGCTATCGTTAGCATGTCTGGCTAACTAGCTTATTACTGAGTAGTAACAGAGTGTAAACAAACAGGACTTCCAGTGTTTGTGTCCTGTTTGAAAATAAAATTAAACAGCGAGTTATGTTTAACTTAACATAAGTTGTTTAATATTTAAAATCGTAAATGTAACGTTTAGGTATGAGGGTGAAAAACGCTCATATGGGTCGTATAGGAACAAACGACAGATATGGTCGTATGGTTTGGAGCTCCGGTTAGAAAAAGAGACCAAACTTTTCTATGGTTGTCGATTTTTGAGCCACGACAGAGTCCAAAATGTCACCTGCAGCACATGTTGCCAGAAAAGCCTTTTACTACGTGAAACAAGATGGTCTCCATCGGAAACAAGTTTCCAAACAAGTTTCCAAACTGAAGCAGTTGTTGATCACTTGCAGCCTCTATACAGCAAAAATGTAAGGCTGATGGGCCCGGTAGTATGCGAGATTCGCTGCAGGCAGACAGATACACACATGCACATGACCGAACGCATGATCCCCTCCAGGAGTAATGTCTAACTGTCGTAGAGGTATTTCTGTGTGCTTGTATGATAAAATAGGATCATCATCTGGTGAGGATGACTTTTTGTTGAGACATGCAGCTCTAGTCTCTGTCATTTAGCATGATTTCATGCATGTGTCATCAAGTGCATAAGATTCCTTGGCTGCAAAACATAGTTTCAATTCAATTCAACGTCTGACAAATCTTCAAAAATGATCAAACTGCACAACATGTGAGTCAAAGACAACATGCCACTTACTCAAATTGGTATTCATGACATGAAATAATCCAAAATTATATGCAAGACAAATCTGCCTGGTTAAGCATGTCCCCAGACTTCCAAGCATTTGTTTTAAACATTATTTTTATGGCTTTTTAAAAGAGGCCACAAACCCACAACGTTGTATTTACAAGCAGCCCAGAAGTTGACCTTTAAGAGGATCTTGAGAGTCTGTGCAGGAAACTAAGCATTGCATTGTTTTTCCATGTATCTGAGGAGACAAACGGACTGAGAAACAACACACACACACACACACACACACACACACACACACACACACACACACGGGCTGTGTGCAACTAAAGAGGTGCTTTGAGTTTCCCTGTGTGACTTTACAGATTCAGCACAGTCCAGCAGTGCAGTGACAGTGACACACACACACAGACTTGATGTTTTTTTGGCTCTCAGCACAGACCTCTTCCGTTTAGTTCATTAATAGCATGCCATGATGTGCCGTCTCCTGATGATCATTATAATATGTCCTCACAGCTCATCTGCATATGAAGAGATGACACACCATGGTAAAAAAAAATAAACAGAGGGCATCTTAACTAACCACAGATGTAAATGATTATCATCTGCACATAATCAAATGGCTTCAGTTTACAGACAGCCCGAGTGTTTTTCCAGGAACAGGATCTGAAGTGTCTGCACTGTCCCTGTGAAAGTACATTCACTCAAGTACTGTACTTGATGGTTTGTCCTTTGCTTGAGTAGGCTCTATTTCCATTTTGTGGTACCTTTTACTTCTGCTCCACTGCATTTTGGAGGCAGGTATTGTGCTTCTTTTGTTTTTATCTGTATTTCTTTGTACTGTGTTGTGCTGCTGATGTATTTCTGTTTTGGGTTCCTACAGCTTAAGATTACTGAGGATTAGAGACAATTTTTGTGAAATAAAACATGACTTTGTTGTCTGGTGGAGGAGACGAGGGTAGAACAGAACAGACACAAATACCTGCCGTTTGTTGGCGAGTTTTCTCTGCAGTTTAGTTTTCCTCACTGTGCATGTGGGATTCCACTGCTTTGATTCCCAGCGTGCCAAGTTTGAAAAACGTTTTGCATAAAATGCAGCGAGCCTCGTATGCATTGCCTTGCACCGTGAAAATCTTGGCTAAATATGGAAATTTATGGAAGTTAATGCAAGAGGAATTTGGATAGATGTTACCAATTATTACAGATTTTAAGATGCAACGTCAGAAAAATTAATAAAATCCTACTTCCCATGTCTAGCATTTTTAAGACTTTTGAAAGATTGATTTAAGACATTTTAACACCAATTAAGGCTTTATTTTTAGATTAATTAATTATTTTTAAGGATCCGCGGGAATCCTGTGTATAACAATGTGGTCTTACACTTTTTGGTCAAAATAGTCAAAATTGGTCATCCCTGATCTATCTATCTATCTATCTATCTGCATAGCAATGTTGAGCATGATGTGAGTTACCGTTCTTTTCTACATTTGCATGGCATGTTCTGTCTGCAGCAATTCACACACTGTACATGCATCTCATATCTATTTTATTTTAAGTACATTACTTTTTTTTCCACCCATTTGTGTTTCTGTTATAATATATTATAATTACCAGATTAGTTTTAGTTTCTTCATTGACTGAATCATGTTTTACTTGTTATTGTCTCATTTCATGTTTTTATCTGCTGAGATGCCGTCACAGGTTCATGTAGGTTTTCTAATCAACAATATATATATATATATATATATATATATAAAATATTTAAAAGGGACATATGCTGATTTTTCAGGTCCATGCTTGTATTTTACATTTCTACTAGAACATGTTGTAATGTTGTAATGTTAAAAAAAACACATTTTTACCATACTGTCTTTCTGATAAGGCTGCACAATAATGGCCAAAATGATAATCACAATTATTTAATCAAATATGAATCAAGATTCTGTTACTACATTGCCTATTTATTGCCTAAAATGTTTTCAGAAATGTATTTTAGTGTTCTGTTGAGTTTGTGTGACCGTGTACTGGTGTTATGAACAAAAGAGTTATTTCAGCAGAAATTCAGATTAAATGTCAAACTCGGCAGTGCTGATCAAATATGAATCAAGATTCTGTTACTGTATTTAGTTTTCTATTTAGCTGCAAAGTTAGAAAGTTTGTGACCAGGCCTCCAGTTTTTTCCTGCTTCAGAACAGACCGAGTGCCAACCTGCATGAGTCTCTCAGCGCGTTGCTCTGATTGTTGTCGGTCGGGACGCCACGTGAGGAACATTTTCCACCACTTAATAAACCTGTGAACGCACCAGGTGTGCTCCGGTCGCTGTGAGGCACAATTCAGGTCCAGACGTGATGCAGAAGTGCCCGTCAGCACTGCCCGCTTCCCAAAATGTAAAATTAAAACATTAAATTGATGTAATTAACGTTAACTTTATTGATCCTTTATTAAATAACACTGCTGTGGAATCATCAGTGCACACAGGTGCTGACAGCGGACCCAACTGACGTTAAAAACACCCATTTCAAAGCACAAGTTCAACAAAATGTAATATATTTAACAACTTGTGATAACTTAATAATCATTTCATACAGACTGCAGTTCTGTAAGAAGCATAAATCAAGTCCAAATGAACAGCTTTGTCGCTCTCATGATCTCCTCTCTCCAGTCAGGACCTGGAGCGTCTCCCTCCTCTCTCCCTCCTCTCTCCCTCGTTAAACACTGCAGGCTCTCCGTGGTGAAACTTTCTGAATCTCACAGAAACAAAATGCTGTGGATGTCTGTTGTTTAGTCGGGAATGAAAGCGGGGAAACTGATCTAAAAACATCTACATTTTATTCATGACGCAGTAGTATTTATTCAGCAATCGGTGAAAAAATGTCATCTGTACGGAACAGTCTGTTATATTTTCTCTGCAAGCCGCAAGCGCATCTGGCAAGAAAACACACTGAGAATCTATTATAAACAATAAAGATATATGATATAAATTACCTGATTCTTCACTTTTGCATTTCACTTTGCCGTCGTCTTGTTGTGAAAGTGAAATCTGACTCCTCTGTGCTGCTGCTTTATGGAGCAGATACAAGGTGGGTGCTGCAAAAATAAACTAAATGGGATTTATTTCTATTTAAAAAAAAGCAAGCAGTGGGGGCGGTGGGCAAGTATTGCAATCGGTGTATGCACCGTGTAACACCGACTACCGTGGCAATCCTAGTTGTAGATCACGTTTCATTGCTGTGATTGGATGTCGGTCTATCCAACTGCGTCCAGAGGCATTTTGGTCTGCGCCGTCGATAACACCCCTTGGAAATCGAAAGTCGACTGAGAGGTCCCACACTAATTCGCAATTGTGAAATTAGTCTGGCAACGGCAGGCTGTGTGACATAAGAAGGGGAGCCAAATCTGAATGGCTTGTTGAATCCGATGTTTTCTGATCTAGGCAGCCCACAAAAACTAACTGTCTTATTTCACAGTTTGTGGGTTGGTAGTGCAGGCACTCCACATACAAAAATGTACGTGCATAAGCACAGAAAAAGTGAGTTTTTTCATAATGTGTCCCGTTTAAGAGGAGTTGAAGTGGACATACAGTAGAAGTGCTTCTCTGTGCCAAGACAAGCACTGCATTCGAGAATACAAAGAACTTTGGCCTGTTCAGTTTGAGTTTGTGCAACACTACTTTAACCTCCCAATGTTTCCTGATGCCTCATCGTTCCTGATCGTGTTCCAAGTCCACTTTCAACCGCAGCTTTCTCTTTATAAACCCGATTAACCTGTTCTGCTCCCTGCGCTTTCAAGAACATTTAATTCTCTGCCAAAAGGTGCCAACTTGCATCCAAGCTTCAAGCGTCAACTCATATTTCTGGTTGTATAGGAACATTACTGAACATAAATGTTCTGTCAGTTTGTTACCGTATACTTTCCTCCAACATCACGAGGTTTGTAAGGACAGACAGATCTTTGGCGGACTGTCCCTTCTCATTGTGCACAATGTAACACGAGAATTCATCTCCTGATGTGCCTAAACAGCCGTCGGTCCAAATATTCGCTGACAGGCTGCGAGTTCACGTCGCTGCACGGAGGGGGGACCAGCGGGAGCAGTTTCAATGAAACGAGATAACAGATATAAAGCCATGAGGACCTGACAGATTGGATTCCTGGTTGTGCTGCGTGTTGGTGGTTAGGATGTGCTGTGTGGTCGTTTCAAGACCGGCCTGATGGAAAACTGGTGTTTAGGCCCTGTCCACATATGTCAATGGATGTTTTTGTCCCCTGTTTAAAAAAAAAAATCCAGCCACACAACTTTAATAAATATCTCTGTCCACACCAGAATGCATAAACGACTCCAAACGCTCGCAGCGCCAGTAGGTGGCGATAAAGGCTGCACCAACGATACGTCCAGCACCAGAGAAGAAGAATCTATACAGTTAGCTTTAGCTTTAGCTTTGGTGGTAGTAACATATAGATAGTAACTGATCAAACAGTAGTAAAACAATAGTAATTATGTATTTATCTTTCTGGTATTAGAGATGCACCGATTAGACTTTTTCAGTTCTGATACCGATCCCTGGGCTTTGGGTGTCGGCCGATACCGAGTACTGATCCGATACTTAATGAGCGGTGTGTTCAAAATCATGAAGATGAAGATAGGAATTTTTGAAAACACAGGATCTGCAGTATTCAGTATCTTTATCCAAAATGTCTACAAAACA
>JAOVVB010232772.1:0-10327 GCA_028570985.1 Heterobranchus longifilis
CCACAGAGCTTATTTTCTGCAATGATCCAAAATCCAATGCAAAAATCCCATAGGCTTTTTGACGAGGGAACTCATGGTGACGCTAACTTCCGGGTTGGTCTACAAAAATATGTCAAGCGAGGCTTGAGGCCAGATCCAGAATTTCTCAGAGAGAGAAAAGTAGATATGCTTCCAGCAGAGTATTTTTACACACTGTAAAATGTGTCTGGAGGAGGCCTTTTGACATTTTGGAAAATATGCACATTCATTTTGTTAGATGAGGAGATCAATGCAGCTCTCGTGTTTGTAAGATAAATATGTAGCGAGAGCAAACAACAAGCCTGGCTCTTTCTGAAGGTAATAAAATCCACCTACCAGCAGCTCTCATGCTCACTAGTGAACACATTTTATGTTTTTTGTTTAATAGGTACAAAATCCAATGTGTAAAAATAACATTTCATCATTTACAGGGGGTTATGATGGACCATTTCTTGGCTGGGATCAATAACAAACTGGAGTACATCCAAGAAATAGTGGACTCATAACCCCCAGTAAAACCACAACTTGTTGTTTTTTTGCTTCCAGTTTTGTGCAGATAAAATAAATTACATATATGTTAACTTTAAAGATGCTGGTAGGTGGGTTTTGTTACCTTCGGACAGAGCAAGGCTAGCTCTGTCCTTCTGTTTCCAGTCTTTTATGCTAAGCTAACAGGCGTCTGGCTCTCGCTTCATATTTATTCAGACATAAAGTGGTATCAAACTTTACATTCATCTCTTGGCAACAAAGTGAATAAGCATATTTCCCCCAAATGTTGAACTAGTCCTTTAAGAGATGTCATGTATATGAAAAGAATTTACCAATTATACCTCACTGTCAAATCCTCATGTCTGTCATGAGCTGCATGGTGAGTCTCGACAGATTTGGATGGATGACTGGAGGGGGATACCTGGGGTTTTTATGGATGGACTCAAAGCTGTGACACTCTCTGGGTTGGTCACATCACAATTCATCACAATTATCCACCAATCATCCATTGAGTAAATTAATGATCCCTGACTAAAGCTGAAAATATACTTACTTTTAACTATGCAAACGCATGACGCTGCCTGACGCAATGTCTATGCGAACAGGTGGTTAAAAAGCAAGTATATCTCCAGCTTTATATTATTTCATATTATATTCAGTGCATATCAATAACAGTACAGAACAACTGAAACAATTAACCCAAATAGTGAACGCAATAACTGCTGGTAAGTTTGTGTAAAACAACTTAAAATCACACCTTAAAATCAAGAAGGCCTCACGACCCCCGTGAAGCTTTGGTGACCCCTATCGGGGGTCGGGACCCCCAGGTTGGGAACCACTGATGTAGTGTGTTTTTATTTCTTATTATGTATCTTGACTGCTATGCTGTACTTGTTTGTTGTGCTGTAGCCTAATGAGCACACTGAGGCAAATTCATAACAACTTGTTGACAGCATTCTGAACTTAGAGGTAAAGTTTTATATTCTGACAGCAACAGTGGTGTTTGTAGGTGGGGCAACAACTAGCTACTTTGGACAGATGCAAAACCAGAAAACTACACAGATTTACAATTGGACATTATAATGCATGCACAAACAATTTTACAGTTTAACACGGGTGATAATCCCACTGAGCACATACCTGTTTTCCTCAGCGTGCAGTCCCGTCTGCATGTGCTGTCAGTGAGGCTAGCTGTCAGCAATGCTGCACAATTTCACCACGTCGGCCTGCTGTCATGGCTGGTAATCTTTTCGGTTTGAAATCCTGGAAGTCTGTTGTTGACCAGGTAGCCTACCATCCTCTCGGAATACCTGCTAATCACACACACGTTAGCATCTTCTCTGATAAGCTAGCAGGTAGCCATTTTTCCTGCAGAAACCACTTTAAACCTTAAATCTGGTTGTTTTACCAGCTGTTTGGTTTATCTCGCGGCTGGTTGGGCACCGAGGGGTTTCATCTCAAGTTTTACTTAAAAGGCAGACTTTCCAATGTGTGATGTAGAAGATAATTCACATATTTAATGTTACTAACGTCGGCGCCAATGACAGCAACAGCGCTTGGCAATCAAAGTGCAGCTGGGCTACAGGTGAGGTGACAAACGATTGCTTTGGGCATGCGCATTGCTGTTTTCCCACACTCCGGACACTTTCCGCAGTAGTGATTAGAAGGTAACCCTAGATTTGCGAGATTGGTAAAGTTATGCATTAAACTGAAATAGTGAAGGTTAGATTAGTGTGGTTAGGCATTAAACTCGTATAGTATGGTTAGGTTTAGGTAGTTGGGAAATTAGTCTCGCGAGTTTTCACCGTTTTCGCCGGTTCTCGTAAATCGCACACATATGTACGACACTTTCTTATTATACATGCATGGTATGACACCTATCCACACACAGCGACCTCTTGAGCCAGGTGCATTTAAAACACCATAAAACTATTTTTTAGTAAACTATCAGCTACTGACCTCAAACTTCTAGCCTATAATAATGATACATAACATCAGCAACCGAGGATGTTTTATGCCATGCATTAATCCAGAGTTATATTAATTACTAAATTATTCAGTCAGTGGACTACCACTAAAACCACACTTTATTCTGCTGCCAGCAGGTGGGGCTTTTCCCATTGCTTCTAGTTGAGGTGAACAGATGAAATGCCTAAATGCCTACGTTCCTGATTGAATTTAGCTTTTTAGGGCTGGACCAGCATTTCCATCCTAAGAAAATATACTTGTAAGGCTGAAAGCAAAATAATAATAGGCTAATGGTCTGGGCTATCCTGAAAAAGAAAATGCACACTAGGCCTCTGCTGAACTACTGAGTGCACTTAGAGCTGCAGATATGCAAACATTAATCTGTTTAGTGAGATTTGTGTAATTTTGCATAAGAAAGAAAGAACAAGGAGGGGAAAAAACAGGTAGACAGGCACAATGAGCCAGAGTTACTGTATCAGACACTGTGAGCATATTGTCTATTGGATACGAGCCAGGTATGGTGAGGTAGCAACCAAGTCACAGCTCTTCTCATTTACACCTTTCCTGCAAAGGCAAGCTGCTCACGAGAACAATATGTGAAGCTGTGGACTCTGCTGGTCGTCAAGTGGGGAGGCTGCCAGCATGCAGAATAAATGCATGGCTGGTTGGTCATAAAAAGCCCATAGCTTCTTTTCTCTGCAATTTAGCTGTCTTTCACTCTGGCCGTCTCTCATAATAGAACATGAAATTCAAATTAGTCATGCTGGGCACTGAGAATGATTGCCAGCTGTGCCGTACACATAATCGCCCCAAGTGAGGCGAAGAGAGACTTTGATATTCCAGATTTAATAGCTTTTCTCTAGAGCCATTATGCTTGAAGCGTGGGGGATTGTGTTATGGGGTGAAATGTATTTGTTCCTGTGGAAGCTATACTTTAAAGCTTTTTTCTGAGTAAGGTTTCATTACAGGTCTGATGTATTTATCATAGGAGAAGTGCTTGAAAATGCTTGACATGTGTAGGATTGTTTTATGGAGTGAAATGTAAGTGTATTTGTTCCTGTGGAAGCTATACTTTAAAACGATTATCTGAGTATGGTTAAAAAAAAAAGAAAAAAAAGGTCTATTTATCATATGAGAAATTGGCAGCAGACACTATAATGAATGTTTTCTTAACATCCTTCCTGCACATCACCCCCGAGCCCCTCAGAATAACATCAGCGTTGTGGTGTTACCATGCAGGCGTTCTGTTTTCTTTATGGAAAATAATGACAGAGGATGAGAGACTCAGTCACAAGCTGCCACAGAATACAGTTCAGTGGCACCACCTGTTTCTGTTAAGGGTTCATTTGCTTTGGATGAGAGGTTCTCTCTCTCTCTCTCTCTCTCTCTCTCTCTCTCTCTCTTTCTCTATTCGCCATCAGAACATTAATTTGCTGCTTTAAACAGAGATGCCTGTGGATGAGGTTTGGAGGAGTTAATATGATCATAAATGAAATGGAGAATTGAATCACCTTCCCTACCTCAGGCAAAATACAGTAAAGTGTTTGTGTGTGTAAAGTATCTGCATTTCAATTCTGAAATAAAACTACAAGGTAAAATATATTAGAGGCGGAGTATAATTGCATAAGTAAATTTTATTTTTTAAGCATGCCTGTTAAATCCCACAAATAAACCACCAGTAATGTTATTTAATCATTTCCTAAACATGTGATGATCTGTTGCTGAGTAACCATTGTGCATGGTTTATTAGAAAAGGGGGTCATTTTAAGTGGCAACACTGCCCCCTGGAGGTTTTTAACAGCACTGCCCGAGCACTGAATTTAGCAGGGAAACAATGGCTGTCTATTCTTTTACAGTTGATGGTCTCATTCTCTAATTTTGCTGAGCTGCTCAATAAATAAGAGACATTGTCCATGGCTTGACGTAAGGCGACACAGTGCAGAGTTTGTGACCTCACTTAATCTGAACTCTTCACCCGACAATTAATCACAAAGGAAGTGGATCACATGACCTGGATAATGCCTGGAAAAACAAATAAAAAACAAAGAGGAAACCCATTTCCTTTCTTTAAACCAAATACAACATTTGTGAAAAAAAAAGAGGTAAATTCCACTTGATGGTTTGGGAGCCTGGTGGACAGGACAGATGGGCAGTAAATTAAGAGCCCCAGACTTGAGACTGAGCTTAAAATTAATTTGTTCTCATGCATTACAATACATTATTTCTGCCAGAGTCTCCATCAGTTGCAGCAGATTCACTCTGTTGGATTAAGCAGATCCTGGCTGTGCGGATTAGGCCTCATGTAGGCCTGCATGTCACCGTGAGCACACGGCACAGGACCGGGTGTGTGTTTTTAATTACAGTTAGCTGGGAGGCTTTCAAACAGAAGATACAGTGAATGTATGTGACTACATATTCATAAGCCTCATTTTTTATGGGTACAATATTTGTCAGTGGTATTTTTTTGGCATATATATTTAGAATGTAGTGATTTCCTAATACCACATTAAAAACACTGGCTACAGCAGGGGCTTCAGTGTATCTGTACTTTGGTGCAGCCATTTTAACACTTTCTGTGCACTGCTTATCTGCTGTGGTGGAGGAAGTATTCAGATCCTTTACTTTAGTAAAAGTACCAACACATTAATGTTAAAATACTCCATTCGAAGTAAAAGTCCTTCATTCAGAATCTCACAGTAAAATTAGAGAAGTATTAACAACAAAAACGTACTTAAAATATCAAAGTAAAAGTACTCGTTCTGCAGAAAAATGGTCTTCATTTATGATATATTACTATATGCGGTTTATAACATTGTTGCATCTATTTTACTGTTGTAGACAAAGTTCTGCTACACAATGCTTTCATGTTCAGGACTTTCTTACCTTTTTGTAAAATATTGGATAATTGTACATCTTTGTACCTCAAACAGTTATTCCACTGGTTTCATTTTTAGTGATGCATTATGTTAAAAGCTTTTTTTTTTGTTTGTTTTTTTATCTTAAATCTGCAAAGTAACAGAAGCTGTCCGCTCAATGGAGGGGAGTAAAAAGTACAATATTTGCCTGTGAGATGTAGTGGAGTAAAAAGTATAAAGTAGCATGAAATGAAAATGCTCAAGTAAAGCCTCAACATTGTATTTAAGTACAGTACTTGAGTAAATGTACTTAGTTACTTTCCCCCACTGGCTGTATGTGAACATTGTGGGAGTATCAAGGTTACAGCAAAGCCTGGATTTCCTGGTAGCTTACAGCTAGTATCATCTTTCTTCCATTTTGGGACGACAGAGAAGATCCTTAAGAAGATTATGTACACTGATGTTTTGTCAGTCTTGACATTTCTGTGCGATATGCAGAAATCAAAACCAAAAAAAGGGACTTTGTTTGCATACATTTATTACCTTCATAATATTTGAATGTTCGAACAAACATTTTTTTTTTGCCTACTTGACAAGTTTCTCCAAAAAGTCCTGTTTATATCTGTACTACAATACAGTTAGAATAACAATAGCATCAACAGATGCCACAGTGAACAGAGCTTTGGCCACATGGCAATGTTTATACACAAATTCTTCTCTGGAACTTTGTGCAGAATTGTACCTTTCTCACACAAAAACAACGGTTGCATAAGATGAAAAAGTTGTACACAAGTTATGTATTACATAATTTCCTTAGTGGTTTACATTTATTATAAATGTACCATTTGATTGCAGCACAAAGACTCCTTCAAATAAATCCCTTTGGGAACAACATTATGACTAATGCAACAAATCAAAGACATAATTGTGAAACTATTCTATCAAGGGCAAAGACTAGACAAGCTGGCAGTAAACTTTTTTGACTTGGTGAGTCCCTTCACTGATCCGCAATAAATCTGCAATAACATGCATCAATACTTTTTTTTTTTTTCTTTTTTTAAACAACATTCACTTGATAAGACAGAACCTCTACTGCCCTCCGAGCAAACACATCCGAACAAGGTGAAGGATGAAAACAAATGTCTGCTAGGCAGGAACACGAGTCACAGCACTGGGAGAATCAGTGCTCAACAGTTTCAATGTAGTACCATGATGAGTGGGGGGGCCAAAAGGCCCCGGGTTTCCTCTCAGGATAAACAATCCCTTTTTATATTAGCTTTCTCCCTCTCCATCTCTTTTCTTAAGACTTCCGAGGGGAAAAAAAAAGAAAAAAAAAAGACAATTACCTGGTTGGCATCGGCAACCGTGTCAGAATATTATTTAGTATAGTGTTATTTACTTGACAACCACATTGAGAATGGCTCAAATCAGATGCGAGGGAGGGTGGAGAGTGGTTAAAAGTGAACATGATAAACGACAAATCAGGGAATCATTGAGAATCCAACAAAAACGATTCTCTCTGTTTGAGATTATATGAGGAATGCTGTTATTTTCCGTCATAGTTAAATTTGGCGAGACAAGTGTTCTCAGAAGCGTCCTCTACATACCTAACATATTTTATACACTGTGCTCTCATTTAAACCAAGATAAGAAATTTGGCAGTCTTAAGTTTTTATACTTCTTGTACTGCAAATATAAACACATTTTCCCAGAAAAAAAAAAAAAAAAATTACAAAGAGGCACTTAATTGCACTTGATACAAAGTGCTCAGGATCTTGGGAGATGGATGTAGGATAAATCCTCAGATAAATCTTAAGAACATCACACAAAATAACACTTGAGTTATCCAAAGTTAATGAACTGTTTGAAAAGGATGTTTTCCTTTTCAAAACACATGACGGAACATAACACAGGAGCCCAGAACAAACACGAGCTTCGATGATAAACGCCGCCGCCGCTGCTGCTGCTGCATGCATAATCCTGTTACTTCATTAAACACTGCTTAACCAGGTTTCCTGGATATTAGATCACACGACTGATACTAGAAAATTCCAGAGTTTTGTTATTTGTTTTCATGTTAAATCTCACAGTCCTTCTGATGACTTTGGTTCCTTATTTGTGTCTCTTGAAGAAATTCTCATGAGATCAATTTGGCTGAGAATACACTGGTTCTTTGTGTGATGCACCTCCTTTCTGGACACTAAGGTCAGACCAAAAATATTAGTGTTCTTAAGAAAATATCTCCCTGCTGAAAAAAAAAACTACTTATGTACATTGGCACTTTTCGCTACAAAAGGCATGGCCTCGCCCTGTTAGGTCTTTCGTTGCTCTAAACTGAACAGTCAGTGAAAAGGAAGACAAAAAAAAAAAAAAAAAGGCACACAGTTCTAGCGTAGCAACTCATGTTCCGGATACATGGAGGAGTGCTTTGTGAGATTTTGTCGGTACACAGAAGGGGCCACGGAGAGGCCAACACTGACAAATAACAGATGAGACAAAAAAGACCATGTACTATAAACAAACAGAGAAGGAGAACCACAGAGAGATGCCTGTTGACACAATCAGAGAGAGGCCTTTAAAGCTTAGCCTAACTGCCTCACGTCTCTGCTGCTGTCTAATGGCACAGCCATATTACGGCTCCACAGATTAAAAAGGCAGGAGGAGAAAAAAAAAAAAAAAAAGGTAAAAGATACTAATAATCTAATTACAAAAATCATAGAAACTCATTCATGAATGTATAAAAAATACAAATGTAAACTGATTACCGTTAAACATCCCACCCATTCCCCTAAAATGGTAATAAAAACTAAAAAATAAAATCATAATGCATAATGAGTACAAAATATTAGATTTTTTTTTTTTTTGTCTAGAAATACACAGACAGACTGCGGCTGGACACAAACACTGACCTCGGAGGAATGTCCACCAATCAAAACACTGAAGACAGCCAAAGGCCACAATGATACTTTCCTTTGGTATACATGTTAAAGTTGATTAAATCACCACTTTGGCGTGCTGACATATTTTGCACTTCATTTGGTGGCGCCCTAAACTCTGCTAAGTGCTTACATTTGGTTTGGTACAAAATGCATCTGTGCTTTTAGTCAATAAAAAAATGCATAGTTCAATCTAAGGAATTAGGCTCTCACAGGCAAAAGTCTAGTATTATTAAAGTGCATGTCACTGATACAACAGCATAATACAAATGCAGGTAGTATCAATGTGTAAAATGATTGTACTAATCATTCTGCCTGTTCCCTTGAATGAAAGTGGACAGAAATACTGGACAGTACCCTTCATCAGAACAACAAACCTTCATATATAAATGCTCCACAGAGACTCCGCGGCTCTATAAGGAGTGAACACTGAACCTCATGTATCTGAGAAATCCCTTTTTTTTTTCTTGTTGGCACTTCAGGTAAATCTATGGCTTTTTTTTTTTTTTTAATATATATATTTATACTATATGGCAACGACAACATTTTGAACAGTCTTAATTCAGCGGACGCTGAAAGAGGGTAAACAACGGGTGAAACCTGGGCAGCTGAGGCACAGAAAGACACCGGAGGCTGGTTTTCATCATGGACGGTTCTGGGATGGGCGTGGAGGTCTGGGAGGCGCCTACCATCGCCCGCTGACGCTGGCCATGTCTGCGTGAAACTGACGGGAGAGGCGGCCGCTCGCTCCCCCTTCCAGGAAGGAGGACCTGATGGGTGGCTCAAATAACTTCCTCCGGTTCTTGTTTAGTTCTGGGTAACAAAAAAATAAATTAAAAAAATAAGCAGTAGCAAAGGTGATACAAACATGGTTCAACTGCCATCCATCCACCTGCCTTTGACCTGGAATTCAATCTCAGCGTGCTGTATTGAAGGATGTCTCAATTCCTAAAATGCATCTCGAGGAGAGAGCTGTGAGGAGAGAGGAATGCACAGGTGTATCCTTTGCGGAAGTCTTTTCGGCACCCGTGACGCAAAAAAAGAGGCGTGACACACAGCTGGGATATACAAACCATGGTGAAAAGTAAATATCAGGGCTTTCCACAAGATATGGAGGAGCCAGCCAGTGGGAAAAAAAAGTAGCCAGCTGGGGGGGTTGTTGTCCATAAAAACCAAAATTCGGTGACCTCTGGCACATTCCAATGCCTCTATTCCAACATAAACACTGATCTGAAATATTGCATATTTTAATAAGTTTGTCTACCCGATTGTAAACGTAGTGAATTATTGTAAAGGAGGATTAGGCTTCTTTTAGACCACATAGTCTGTAAATAGCTATTAATATTTAAAACCATGCCTATTCTTGACTCAGAACTTTAGACATCTTATTTATTATTTTTTATTTATTTATTTATTGACACCTTCACTGTAAGGTTCATAAAGACATGCCCTGGTTAATGTAATGTTTTACTAGAAACATAAACGCACTCCCATTCAATGAAAATACACAGTTATTTTAAGGGGGAACAGCACTTTTCAATAAATTCTGTGCAATAACACCTGCACTGTAGCGCCGGTCAGTTTAACACTTTAGCACTTTAACTCCTACAGTCACTTAATCCTGGTTTGTCTCACAACATTCATATAACTTATGTCACTACTAAGCTTCTGTATGTTATTTTACCTATTTTGTTGTTGTTGTTGCCCTGTCCCTTTTTAAATAAATATTAATTAATTGAAATTTTAAACACGTCTTATCCAGCCTATGTATTAGTTTTAAATTAAATTATTAATATAACAAACCTATGCAAAAAAAAAGTCTAAAACTCAAAAAAGATAAAAAAAATAACAGATAAAAATAACAAAACATGTGAATCACTTGAGTCAAATCATGTGACGCTACTGAATCATGAATTAATTGCTGTAAAAAGTGCAGTGTAAATGACGATAATTCATTCATTAAATGAAAATGTATATAATAAATTAGCCAGCTGGACTTAAATGAGTAGTCAGCTGTTTGGCTGGCAGCTGGCACTTATGGAAATCTCTTAATCATATTTT
>JAOVVB010232773.1:0-10326 GCA_028570985.1 Heterobranchus longifilis
AAACACTGCCTGCACTGTATATTTACGCCCCTGCTGGGGAACAAGACACAACTTCCAGTAAGTGATTATACACAACCCCCAGTATGAACAAAAATCAATACCTTTAATAAAAGCTTTTTACTGTGCCCTCAAGAACTACACACGTGTGATATAAATAGCTTAATAGAGTTTTGAACCATAGAAAAGCTTTTTATGATATTATTATCGAATCAAAAGGTTAGTTAGAGTAATTAGTTTTATATGTTTTACTCCGTGGCATTTACATGAAAATCTTTGTAAAAAGAGATGTATTAGAACTAGGGCTGCCCCCTCTTAGTCGATTAGTCGACTAATCGGTTGTTTTGGTCTTAGTCGACTAAGATTTCTTTAGTCGATTAGTGGTTTTTTAATGCTTTTTTCATATTGAATGACTTATTTCCAAGAAACTTATGAACACGTCTCTGTAAACACAAGATTTAAAGTGGTGTTTTTGCGTGATTCTTTGTGAAGAGTGTTAGTCGACTAAGAATTTCTTTCGTCAAGGACAGCCCTGATTATAACACAACTTAACAACTAATATCTTCCAGTCAAAATAATAATAAAACAGCAATTAACCTTATTTCAAAGTACTCAGGCATGCCTTCTCCTTTATAAGACCAAATGATATTTACATGGCTTATTTTGTACAGCCTCTGTGAGGAATGCTCACAGAGATACATAAGTAAGAGTATGAGTTTTAACTGCGCCTCTCCCCTCCACACCCCCTGGAGATACTTATCCTCTCTGGAAGTAAATCAGGAAAAAGTAAGGACAGAAGTTGTTCCCAGGACGTACACAGAGTCCGCTCCACACCGGGGACGCGTCGCCCTGCTGCGGCTTGTGCACGCCCCGGACCCAGCTAATGCCCACGGCTCCCAGGACGATGCTCGCCACACCCAGGCCCACCTCCACCACGGACAGCAGGAGCAGGCTCCACAGGATCTTGCGGCTGGAGCACATCCCGCCCCGGGCATCTCTCCAGCTCCAGCAGGAGGAGGCGGCGGCAGGAGGCGAGAGAGGAGTCCGCCTCTCGGTGCTCCGCGGGCGGCGCGGCTCTACTGCCTCATATACCCGGCTGGTAAAAAAAAGAAAAAAAAAAAGAGCAGGGTTATCCGAACAAGTAAGTCCAAGTAGAGTAGAAAGGTTCAAAGTAAAGTGAAGTGGAGGAAGGAAGCTTGGATATTGTTTGTAAATAGAGAAGAAAGCGCTCCGCTGAAGTTCCTCCGCTTACCCAAGCGCGTGTGCGCCGCCTGGCGCTGTCCGAGGTACTTAAGCACCACTGCGCGCGCGCACACACACACGCACGCACACACGCACACACACACACCACGAATTCGCGCGCGCGCAGACACGCGCACAATCCAGGGCCGTAGCCAGGAGACCACCAGTCGCAGCCCACATGTGGAAACATTCAGACACCAAAGGTAGACTGAGTCCTCTGGCTCATTAACTTCATCACTCTGTGAGTTAAGGTAAATTTCAACAATAAGGCAATTCTTCTTTACGCTACAAAGGCATTAATAGAAAACTTCTACAAAATCACGTTTATACACAGGATTTTAAAATAATATAGAAAAGGATAGAGGATAGAAAACTAGCTTACAGATCTCCTCCACACACATTTTAAATTATGTATAAAAATACTCAACATTTTGTTTGTGAGTAGTTTCCAACCAAAATCTGTTCAATTAGCTTCTTGTCCCTGGAGGCCACCGTAGCTTGTGTATTTCTCTGAAAGGGAGGGGTGAGCGGGACAGTGTTTCAATCGGTTTCAACCTCACCACTAGATGCGGCTAAAAACGACACGCTGAATGTGTTTAATGATCAATTCTTTTTTTAATCTAAAAAAAACAAAAAAAAAACAATAGTGGTAATATCTCAGTTATCTTGATATAAAAAATATAAAGGTTATCATGAGGTCAACTCTGGACTCTTTTTCTAGGAGTGGCAATTTACCTGATAATCATATACAGTAAAATCCATCTAGTTTCCTTTATTATAAGAATTTGGTAATGATAATGTCCTCTTACCTGGCCAGGTTGACACGAGCTTTCTGTCCCCCGCTGAGTGTGGCTCCTCTGTCCCCGATCAGAGTCAGGTCTCCATCTGGGAGCAGCTCCATGTCCTGCACAAACACACAGAACTATATAATGAATGTGAAACTCACAATCACCACAACAGAGAAGTGATCACACTCCACTTGTATTATTCAAAAAGGTATTCAAAATGTGACACCTTCATTTCCCACAGGGACAGGATTGACAGCACAGTGATGTTTCTTTTTACAGACATTTTGAAAGGAGACAAAACGAGGTGACAGAAAATGAGGAGGAGTTAGAAAAGGGGGCATTAACCAAAGACGCCCCAACCACACCTCTAGTTCACAGGACGCCCCGATACACAGAGAGTATGGACAACAAACAAGACTCATCCAGCTCTCCAGTCTTCCAACTCACTGCACACATAATTTTTCATTTCAGAGAAACGAGACAATAGAGCTAGAGCGCCATACTCTGAAAACAATTCCCCCCCAGAGGAGAAAACAATCAGCACCACAATATGCAACCAAGGGCTGAAACGCTAACAAAATGCCTGTAGCTCGCTAAAAACATAAGATTAAGCCTGTTAAAGGCTTATTTTAGCACCATATGTCTAACAGAGAGGACACATTAGCTGTTAGTTAGTCTGGCAGGCTTACCAAACAGTGCCGGGATAAAGCCTTACTTCCTGTCCGCACAGGAAGTCTGTGTTCCCGATCTCAAAGTCCCTTCGCTACGGGAAACAAACAACAACCTCTGAGTTATCAACCTACACGCTGAAAATGACAAGTTTTGAAGATTTGGATCATGTAATGAGGCAGTCCTGCTCTGTTCTTTCAGTGAATGATTGTAAAGCTCCACAAAGAATATGTTTACAACATTTTCACGGAGGTTCCCTCCCGACACTATTTTGCAGATGCACCGTCGGGCGTGGCGTCGCCTAGGACGACTGTGATTAGTTTAAGGAAATACAAACAGGCGGGAGTTTTTTTTTCTCTATCCAGGAGTGAAAGTGCATTCAATCCAGACTTTCCCCCAGCAGCGCTGTGGAGATGAGTGCTACACGAGACTATTGTTGAAAAGAAAACAACCTTTGCTGTTGATTTTTCTGGTTTCTCGTACAGTCGGAATAGAAAAGCTTCAAATAAACCAGTGAAGTTGAGGTATTACATCATCTCTCTGTCCTTGTCCAATCAGCTCGCTGATCACTGTAACAGTGTGGCTGATGGCTGTACAGGCAGCTTCACCCACTGCTGCCTATAATCTGCTCATTATGTCTAATTACTGTATGCCTGTTGCCGAGAACACAGTCATTTCTCTCTATTTCTTCTTCTATAGTGGGCACTGTGAGGTAGGTGTGCGTGCGTGTGCATGTTAGCATGTGTGTGCATGTCTTTAACGTGGGCACATGATGGTAGAAAGATTGGCTGAGTGATGTGTAATGATATACAGTGATATAATGTAGAGAGAGAGAGCACTGCGAGGCCTGAGAGTGCAGAGCAGTTTCCATTATAGATTCATGGGTCATGTGCTGATCTGAAGGCAGAGTCGGGTTACTGGAAAACACTTACAGGAGGAGAGAGAGAAACACTGTGATTTCTTGTATTTGCATATTTTCTTTTCCTGCAAATCGTAACACGTTGTTTTAAATGCAAATGTTCGGTAAATTGACAAAGATGATAATTTGCAAAATAATTTGTCCATTTAAGTAAAAATGGTTTTACTTGTTGTTATAAAAACTGATATAAATGCATTATTTGCATACAAATAGTAAATAATTGGCATGATTACTTTGGACAGCAGTTAAAAAGTGGCTTTGTTTGCCTGAAATGTAAAAGATTTGTGCACCTGGACCTCTATAAATATCAAATGTGCTGCTGCTCTGAAGTATAAAAGAGTCTGTTGTGGGTTTTTACGCCCACAAGCTAAAGTATCTGAATATTGCTTTGTGCATTTTCTTTGTTTTCATCTTGAGATGAAAGTATGTAATTTGGCTAAAACAATAACAACCTACTCAACACGTGTCATATCTTAAACTACTCAAACAATACTCTCCTTTCTTTATGGATTTTTGCTATGTACATATATTTACACTGCAAAGTATAGAGTCCTGCAAAGAGTCCACCTTGACTGCACGCAACAAAATGAAAGGTGTGAAGAGCGTAGAGACACGGCAGGATGAGTCTTTTATATTTATTTCCAGACAGGAGCAACGCAGTGGGATAGTGTGTGTGTTTGTGTCAAAAAGTCCAAGAGCACACACTTATAGGACTTTTACGTGTTGACAATGAGCATATTTTTTGGAAAGTGGCAACATTTTGTCTCATCAAAACATCTTCAAACTTCATTTTCAGATTAAAGGGTTAGTTTGGATGTTTTGAAGGGTATTTGTATGAAGTATTTATCCTCAGTATCCCTCTGCAAAAGTTCTTCTTCTGTATCTTCTGGTTCATAAAGATATCTTCTCATGTCCAGTCACTCATTTTTATTTTCTTGTATTTATTCCATGAACTGCGGAAAGTCTGACCCAAACAACTGTTCTGTGATTTTACACCCACAAACTAAAGTATCAGAATATATAATATACAGTGCATACAAAGCAATGCAGTGTGCAGCACAGTTGCACTTATGCGTATGAATACGGAAATTTGAGAAATTGTAGCGCCAAAGAAAACGGCTGTCAAGGTAAAGCAGTGAAAATATTCTAAATATAGCGTACACTTAAACTGATATTGATTTTTTTTAGGTGGCTAAAATACATTTTCCTGTGTGGTCCCGTCCACAGCAGTACGTTGCTTAACTTCCGTGTCAGGACTCCTGTCTTCTTCTGCTTCTCCAAACTGGGGGCATGCCGACCGCCATCTGCTGTAATAACACACTGACTGTGGATAAGTACCTCATACAACCACACACGGTGGGAAAATTAACTTTTTAAAATGTTGAATGTTCAAATTTACCAGCCACCCAATAGTAAATTATTACTTTGTGTCTGAAACCTACCAGCCACTTTTATATTTCACCAGTATTCGGCCGGTGACGGCTGCTAATTCTGGACCCTTCAACCCCACTTCAAAACATCCGAAAAATATCCCCTTTGAGGAGTTAGGGAATATAAAATGCCAGTGTGATCCTCACAAGTGCAGAAGAACAAACGTGTGTTGTTGGTGTGTGTCCAGCGCTCGTGCTGTAGTCACGCCGGGCTGCTGGCAGATAAACCAGCTTTCGCTTCTGAAGTCGAACGTTGCATCCATCTTCACCCCAAAAAAGCCTGCTCCATGGCCGTTGCTTAGCAACCTAAAAAAAATATTTTTTTTTTTTACAAGATAACATTGATAGTTGCTGACTAGTGTTAGAAACATTGTTCTGATATGAATATATTTGTATGTAATTTTTCATATAACTTCACTAAGTGTTTTTCAATCGAAACACATGAAACTGATCAGTGGAAGGTTAAACAGACAAACGTCTTTGGGCTGGAATATGAAGCCTGATTGTATTCAGTTGAATTGTTGTTGTATTGTTTTAGAGCTGTGGTACTTCCTGTCCAAAGACGCTGCGTCTTGTGTCCTGGTTGTGTCTCTCTGCTTGCGTCCTCTGAGAGTCTCCGGTCTATTTATGTAATCGTGTAAGAACCCCTCTCTTCCGTGAAGGACGCTGTGAAGCACATTGCCTGTTTTTAGGTTAGCGTCAGCATGTGTGTGTGCGTGTGTGTGTGTGTGTGTTTCAGTGTGTAGAGTGCAGAGCTTTTTACCAGGGAACTGAATACTGTATTTCCTCAAATAGTGACCAGGGCTTTTATTTACCTCATTTTCAGAGGGTGCCAGGCCTTTATTTAAAGCAGGTTTATATGAGGAGGCAGGTCTTTATTTCTGATTCCCTCTGATCGAACAATAACACTTCAGATGAGAAATCCACAACAAGATGTTGAAAATAGCATGATTATTGTTGAATTTATTAAATTAAAAGCGATGGAAATATACATTATGCTTAGTTGGCATGCAAATATGACAGCCACCGGGAGTTACTCCACCCTTGTTTTTTCCCCCACGCCATTATTTGGGGCAGGCCTTTATTTGTTTGTGTCGACCACACCGTCCAGCCGTTATTTCAGACCCGGCTTCTATTTGAGGAAATACGGTAATAGCCTGAATAGTTTACCTGATCTGTTCAACTTAAATGTCCCAGAGAGTCTTCGGATGACATTTTCTTATAGTCGCCTGTTAGTCCGCCTGTTTTCCATCCTGCTGCTCTTCAGTGAAAGCACTTTTTCTTCTCAGCAGCCTCCTTAAAATCAGAGGCAGATTCCAGCTCCATCGTGCTTCTAGCTCAGTGGTTTTCAAACTTTTTGTGCCTAAAAATCAAAATCTCAAGGCACACTTGTATTCATGTCTGTGCAAAATAGCCTCTATATTTAGAGGTCGACCAATAGTGGATTTTTGAAGGTGGATATATTAATAAAATGTAAATAAATAAAATTTAAATAAATAAATAAATAAATAAATAGATAAATATATAGAAAACATTTTTTTTATATATATTTATTGTATTTGAATATTTATCAAACTCGTGCTGACGCCAGTCAGAAGAAGTGCAGAAAAGCCTTCAGTGGCGTTAGTGACATATTCTCCACTTCTGATATAACCGACGTGGTATCGCAGCATCTCCACGGAGCCGCCACTGTTATTTTGAATGAACAGTCACGCAGCTCATACACCTAAACCACTCCCGTACCTGCCGGTACCGTTAAGTTAACTCCTCCCAGGCATGCGCAGAGGCGGCATTGTTGTTTTGGACGAACATCTAAATCACGTCCGTAGCTACGAGTCGCTCCTCACAGGATGCTGATTGGTCAGGTCAGATCTTGACCGGACCCAAACGCTTGTACTGCAGCCTGGCGAGATGGATTTGAGCGATCAATAAATCTGCCATTCGTGTGATATCGCGAGAATCCAGCTGCCATGCGAGGCTTCCAGGAGAGGCTGAGAAAACCCGGTATGAGCAAAACTCTCTCTTCCCTCAGCAGTTATTGACAGTACCCTTGAGCAAGACACCGTCACATCCATCTGTGTTTGTCAGTGTGGGACGTCATGTGGAAGTCTGAGAGGATGTCACTGTGTGAAAAGACTAAAACAACCTTCAGTGCTTTAGTGTCGGTGACGGGGGAGACCCCAGCAGAGGAGGCCTTCTTTGCCTTTTTTGGATGATTATGTCTTTCTGTTGTGACGTCATGCGGTCTGCAGCAGCTGGAGCGACCTGTCTCCTCTTCCTGTGCTTGCGGCGGTTGCCAGGCAACAGCTGTCCAATCCCCTCTCCCATCTCCTCGTCTTCCCTCCTCTCTTCGTGCGGCTCATGTGTGAAGGTCATTCCTCCTTCCCTCTGTGTCTCAGTCCTCTCCCCTTTAATCAGGGGACAGGAAACATGTCAAGATTTAACAGGAAGTGATGTAATGCAGACCAAGAGAGCACAGAAAACAGCTTAGTGTTAGGTATTGGTGTTAATGTAGTGTAGTATAGAGGGCCAAATCTAATAAGCTGAGCTTTGCAGTGTTCTGAATGTGTAATGCATTGTTTAATCAATAACTCTGCAGGATGACTGGGCTTCCTTAACGGGCCAGATAAACAAATCTGAATAGTATGTGCGGATCATATCTATAATGTGAGTAGAATTAATTGGGTAGGTAGGTCGGCACTTTTATTGTCCCACGTGGGGAAACTAATTTTCGGTGGAACTCATTTCATTTCATGGCGCTACACATACACAAAAAACAGCACCTAAAAACAGATAGACATGACGTGAAAACATTTGTACCTAAACTCAAAGAAAAAAGTTAAGAAAAAGAGTACTTTTTTGTTGAGCCACTTGTGCAGGTTTCTGGTTTCTGACCTGAAAATAAGTTATTCTATTTACAGCGCTACAAATCAATGTAACAGCATAGCCTGCGTGCTTTCAGAAGATGTGTTGCTTGTAAAGACGCGTCTTCTCATTCTGTAATGTAACTCTGCAGTGATTTAGACGAAATAGAAGCTGCTGGCTGTTACGGGTGATTTTCCTCAGTTGCAGCAGATTGTGTTTGTTTGTGTATGTGAGCGTGTGGGGGAGTGTGTGAGTACACACTGAAAATGGCTTCTTCCACATGCAGTTGCTGTAGCCTGAATCCAAAGGGCTTCTGATTCTGGTCCCCTTCTCTCCTGTTATGCTCGATAATTAATTGGCCTCATTAACTCATTAAGAATAACAATCTCTGCCTCTGCGGCCCTGATCCCACTCTCACTCTCTCTGTGTTTTAGTAAAGAGATGAATAGTTTTAGGTGACTACGCTGTAAATAGGCTTAATATTTTATTATTTGAATGTTAAATCATCAGTTTGGTGTCGTCACCTTAAAACATCCTTGAACAAAATCCTCAATTTGAATACAGTGATTCATCAGATTAAATTAGTTAGTCTTTTAAGTTATTTACTATAATAGTGTTGGGGCCAGAATAGATTTTTTTGTTATTGTGATTATAGAAATGTAATTGATGGTGCTGTTATATCGCTGCTAGACCGTTCTGTTAATATCAGATGCCTCTCTCTGTGTGCGGAAAGCAGGAGAGCAAACTGCAGAGAAAATCCTAAACTCCAGCAAATATGGATTGAAGCAGAATATTTTGTTAGATACAAATGAAATGATTACAGCTATCTTTTTCCAACACATTTTGATAGACATGAATAGAAATGTACAAAAGAAAGCTGTGCAGCATTCGAATGTTGATGTCAACGTTTTGAATGAAGCTTCGAAGCTTCAAAGTATTCGGTAGATGACGTCCGTACCGATACTGCAGGTGAAGCTATGTGTTTACCTAAATCCTTTATATTTTGTACAGTGGGCATTTTTGGATATCTTAGCCTCTGCACTGTCAGACTTTCATGAGCTTCAGTTTCAGCTTGTAGCTTCGGCCGTGCTTTAAGCTGACATGCTAACGTTTGCAGTTCCTTCAAAACACAGCTGTTAGCATTATTGGATGTTGGAACATTTGTTGTATAACGTTAAGCATATGGGTTTTCTAACATTTTAAATGTCACAATACTATTTTTCTAAGAGTGTTTTATATCTTTATTTTCTATTTTTATTCATGTGTGCACCTTTTAGCCGGGAGTTTCTGCAAAATTTCGTTATGCTTGCATAATGACAATAAAGAATCTTGAAACATGCTAAAAGTTACCATGCATACATGTTATGGTCAGCATAGTGATATGCTAACATTTAGCATGTTAGCTGCTATATTTTCATGCTGAGGCTGATGGGAATTATTCTGTGTTTTGGACAGTGTTGGAAATGTTGCCCTGTTAGTGATGCTAGATGAAAATCCCCCGACTCTGGACCAGTGGTAGAGGTGGGGTAATTGCCATAGAGCTAAGTTAATAATAATTTTAAAAACATATTGTGCTAAATGAGTTGGCAAAACCTAAATTATGTATGCACATTAGTGCACCTATCTTCTTTCCCTTTTCGACTTATACTATGAATGCAACGAGCTCTCTTCACAAAGCGCTGTGTGCATTAAGCTTTGACCTGTAGTTTTGTGCGGGCTCTGCAGTATATGAGAAAGTGTGTGGAGGTGTGTGTGTGTGTGTGTGTGTGTGTGTGGGCAGGTGTGGAGGTATGTGCACCGGTGAGAACATCAATGGAGCAGTGATGATACCGGCGCTCTCACTGAGAACAAACGGTTAACTGAGGCAGAGATGTGCTGTTATATTTTTATGCTCTATCAATCAATTCCAGTTTTATTTGGATACTTTGAAAACCCCGTCGATGCAGCAGTCGTGCCACTGAAGCGGATAGAGTTGGACTGAACTGGGGCAGTGAGGCTGAGGAAAACGGAGAGGGCTGAAAGTCAGATTGTGTTCTCTGATTTAAAAACAGATTTCAGGGCTGTAGCCCTTAAAATCTGTCTATGTGCTCTGCTAACAGCTGGCTAGATGCTGCTATATGATTTACATGGATCCTTGAAATCCTTGGAAGTTTATGAATTCGAGGGGGAAAAATCAAGGCCTTAGAAACGTTTTTGAAAATAGACAGAAATAGACATGGGTCGTTGAAAGTGCTTGAATTTATCAGACCAGACGCGAATAAATGAATCTACTCGCGAGTAGTTCCGACGCTCGCCACAGAAGTTCAGATATTTCAACTCGTGCAATGGCCGAATTTGCGCTTCATCACTCCGCCCAATTCCCGCCATCGTACCGCCCGACCGGAACTCGCGTCTAATCGCTTCTTTACATCGACTT
>JAOVVB010232774.1:0-10326 GCA_028570985.1 Heterobranchus longifilis
AATATATAAACACTGTAGGAATGCTACAAATATGAACGTCATGTGTAAGTAAATGTAAATTTCTATTAACTCCCACACTAAAACCACACACAATAAAGTACAAAACAATATCTCCCCGTGTGGGATAATAAAGTTGATCTGAATCTCCAGTAGACTGAAATATATCAAAACAATAGCTAACCTCATAGTTAACACCATTGTGCTCACAGTTTCATCCCCCACTCATAATTAAGTTCACATTTTTGTCTCTTTCAAACAAAAAAAAGGCAACAATGAGCCAGCTCAATTAATAAACCAAATGGGCATGTAAAATCAGATTAGACCTAATTAAACCCCCCACTCCCTGCTGTTTGTCTTTTTTTAACAGACTGGCAGAGTGACAGGGAGTTTAAGCATCCGTGTAGATGGAGGGGAAGTGGGAAGGACAGCTCCATATGCGTTACGTCAGCCCGGGGGGACAGCTGGGTCCGACTGTCTTTTCCTGCCACACTCATTTGGCCCCAGCAATCATCCTGTCTTGTGCTAAAGGTCTCTCGTCGCTACAAGGCTCCTTGGCACTATCTGGGAGCTACAGACGAAGAATATGCTGATTAAACATGCCTTCATTAAAGCGATTACATGCACAAGGCGGTTCAATTTCCCACGGGCAGCCAAATAACGATGAAGAAGAAGAAGAAGAAAAAGGCGTGTGGTGCAGAGGGACGGGGTTTGGGGAGTGACGAGGAGGGGGTGCATGAGAAATTGACAATGGCTGCTTGTTAGCGTTAGTTTAAGTGACCCACACACTCTTTAAGGACTGACAAACAGTCTTCTGACTTAATATGCCGTGTGAGGGAGTGAGCTGTCCTCTCCTCGCGGGGACAGCCAGCTTTTTGCCCCGACGAACACCCCTACCTGACTCACCGCACCTACAGGCCGCTTCCAGGTCATCGAGCTTCCAGCGTGGAAGACCTTGCCAAAGACGCCGGAGAGACGTTACTTCTGGTTCATTTAATAAAGCCGGCCAGTGTTTTAGTGCCCGAATAAGCTGCGGAGGTTGCGGCACGAGGCGAGAAGAAGAGTTAAAGTCGTGATGAAGGCCAAATGAACATCAGCAGCATTCAGGCGTTCTTCAGTTTTGTCCTTTTTTTCTGACAAAAGTTTTGTTTTTGAAGTGAGTGAAGGACAAACAAGATTTTTT
This sequence comes from Heterobranchus longifilis, assembly GCA_028570985.1. NCBI lineage: Eukaryota > Metazoa > Chordata > Actinopteri > Siluriformes > Clariidae > Heterobranchus > Heterobranchus longifilis. The sequence goes on from JAOVVB010232774.1 coordinate 1,181, forward strand.
TTTTCTTCTGATAAGTGAATATTCGTGCAAGCTGAATGAATTATTTTAGCGATTACAGGCATCCCTAATTTTGAAAATCCAAATCCATATTTCGATTGAACTATCTCTAACTATTACAATTGTGGAATGATTTGGATGTGGAACTCAAGCAAAGCACAAACATTACTTAGTTAAAGAAAATGTACAAAAACATATTTTTTTATACCGCTTTTTTTGTACAATCATTTTTTTTGAGGAAGGGCTGTGATGATGGTTAACATTTAGTTTATTGACACAGCGATATTTGGATAATTGTTTATAAATGGCATATTTATGTTTTGTCTATGTATATATGTGTATATATGTATGTATGTGGCATATGTATGTATATGTTTGTGTATGTATGTATGTATGTATGTATATAGGTTTATTGTTAATTTTCATTTTATTGTTATTTTGTTTTGTTTTATCTTTTTTTGTCTTACATATTCGAGATAAACTAAACTAAACTAAAATCTAAATTTCTAGATTTATAGAGAATTACTTAATGATTTTGCAATCCACCTCACACTACAGTATGGTTAAACCAGCTCTGTCAGCAGTCCTGGCTGCGTCCACATCATTGAATTCTTTGTAAAAAAAAAAAAGAAAAAGAAAAAAAAGAAAGAAAAAGAAAGAAGATTGGAAGCATGATTCAGAACTAAACAAGCCTAGCTGTAAACCTAGTATGTGGCTGGACCACGGCCGTTGCATGATAGTCAGCTGTGGTGTCTATAATGTGATTTCCTGGATACTAAATGTTCATCTATAGTGGTCCCAGTAATATTTGTTTGATGTGTGCTGAACTGACTGTCTGAATCATTTTGAAAGAGTGTTGCTGCGGTGCAACCAAAAAGTATAGGTGTGTTGTTGACATTATAGACTTTCCAATAAATGACACGCTTATAGTACAATGTGACAAATTCAATTATTTTCACGAATCAATGGCAATACTGAGTTCTACGTCCCACAGTTAATTTCACCTGCTCTCAGTCTCTCTCCTGCCCCCAGTTTCTCTCCTGGGCTCAGTGTCTGTCCTGGGCTCAGTCTCTCTCCTGCCCCCAGTTTCTCTCCTGGGCTCAGTGTCTGTCCTGGGCACAGTCTCTCTCCTGCCCTCAGTCTCTTCCCTGGGCTCAGTCTCTCTCCTGGGCTCAGTGCCTGTCCTGGGCTCAGTGTCTCTCCTGCCCTCAGTCTCTCTCCTGCCCTCAGTCTCTCTCTTGCCCTCAGTCTCTCTCCTGCCCTCAGTCTCTCCCCTGCCCTCAGTCTCTCCCCTGCCCTCAGTCTCTCCCCTGCCCTCAGTCTCTCTCCTGCCCTCAGTCTCTCCCCTGCCCTCAGTCTCTCTCCTGGGCTCAGCCAGCAGTCATCAGTGATGTGCTAATAGCCAACGAAGACCAGAAAAAGTGTCTTTATGCCACAGGCTCCTTCTGTACCGCTGTGGGTGATGGCACCTATACGCTCCTCTGTTGCTTTCATTGCTTTTTTTCCTTAATATTTCTGCTACTACTAATACTTCTAGTTTTCTTCTTTATTGCCCTATACTGTCAACCTGAATCACACCAGTGCTCAAAAAAAGTGACAGAATTGCATGTATGAGGTGTTTGAACTGTGTGAATTCTGGTGCATGGCAGCATGTAATCATGTGCATGCGAGCAAGAAATTGTTCAGAGCCTCAGAGCCAATTAAGGGACTCAAATAGGAAAAGTCACATGTAAACATTCCATTTCCAGTGCGTGTGAATTTAGCAGCGATAAGCAAAAAAAGACTTTTATATATCGTCCTCGCTCAATCTGGCTTAAGGCACAAGATTCTCAGTCACGCAATCAGACAAAAAAAGAACAGCTGGCTGACAATATCAAAAATCTAATTAAATATTTCTAAGAATCAGCTTCCTATTCATGATCGGAAGCAAACATTTATGAAACCACATGTGATAAGAGGTCACACTTTGGACACTAAAGTGGATGAGGTCACTCTGAAACTGGAACTGACCACTGAGTGATACTTCACTCCGTTTCCCTGAAACTACTTCTGTTTCTCTGTTTCCCCTTACGTTTCTTCTCATGGACACCGGCACATCACACCACTGTTTCACTGGAAGGAGATCGGCCCAAAATTGCAACCTTCAACTACCACAAACTGAGGAAGTGCTCAGGATGTGGCTGATATTCTAAGAAAAACTTGCTTAATGCCTGCCTGTTATAGAAAAATGCAGCAGGTGTGGTGATGCCTAATGTAACCGCTACACCTGATTTATCATTTCACATAAGGTGTGTATTGGTGCAAAGGTTCAAAGGTCAACCTGGTCTTATTATATGAGGGAAACCCCCATTCAGACTTGAAAAAGAAGAGTTTAACCTAAAATCAAATGAAACTGTTGAGATTTGTATGACCACTAAACATGGCCAGGTGAATACACATTCAAAGGGCACTCTTAGTTTACCCTTTGTGAAGTACAATCTCCTCTGTCGCTCTGCATGGAGTGTTGTTAAGTCTGCACAAAATAACCCAGGTGATGTCATAGTGATGTCATCAGGATTGTCTCAGCCTTGGCTGATTTTTTTTTTTTATCATGAAGCCTGTGTACAAACCGAGGGTGTGGAGTTTGCTAGAAATGGGAATTTGGGAGGCAGGGGGGTCTAAAGAAAGATTCTATTAAATATGAGATTATGGGAAATGTAGGATCATGTGTTTCTGGAGCTTGACCCATACCAGGGACTAAAAGTCTGGATATCTCGGCTGCTGCTTTTTTAATCTCTTGTGAGTCCCCTAAATTTATAGTGTGATACTAAATCGCTGGAGTAGCCCTTTAAAACCCCAAACTACACACACAACAATCACACCATGCCTGAAACAGTCCACTAATTACCTCATTATCTGCCACATGTCCTTGCTGTCATCTCCCTTGTCATGTGCGTACACAGCTGCAGACTGGCAGAACACTCTGTCGTTGAAAAACACAAGAGAAAATATAGTTAAAAGGACTGTTACCCACAGTGAGTTGTGTGGTAATCCCATTATCTTCAATGTTCTGGGAGAGCTTAAGTCTTTACTACCAATCTGTTCAGTGTTACAGCTGATACGTTTAGTGAGAACATAATGACTTTCAATTTTAGGTTAACAATTCCTTTAATTTAATTTACAATTAAGAATAGCCTTATTGGTGCTAGATTAAAAAGAAAAGAAGGATAAGGTGCTGCTATAATGAGAAAAACAAACATGTGACCTGGGGATAGGTGTAAGCAGAAGGTTGGAAAGTCGAACTAGACGATACGAACGTGCGTGGGCGCATGGCCCTCTGGGAAGTGATTCAGAGGTCATTACCATATACAGAAAACAAAGACGTCTTTTTATCAAACAGGTGTTCAGTCCAGGGGACATGTCTTTACTCTCACGTAGCTAAAAGGCTCCATCATTTGTTTATGCTCCTGTCATTTCTATGGGAACCATTCAGTTCAGTGCACGTCATAAAAACATTCAAAACAGTGAAGGAGAGGAGAAAAAAGAAAAATATAAACTGACCAGCTCCAATTAGACATTAGTTACTACTTTTTAATTTGTAATGATACAACAGCCTAATTCCTATAATATTAATACAAGTACAGTTTTTGGTGAGCAACACTGAACTCGTTGATTAAAAAAAAGTAGTGTATTTTAGTGTATTAGAAATATATTTGAAATATACTAAAGTTACTACAAGTATACTTTTACTTTTGTTCTTAATTCAAAGTATATTTAACATGTACTTCAAAATACTTAAGTACAATAATTAAAAATAGATGTCGCCCAGTTTCAATGTACTAAAATTAAATTTACTAATTCTGCAATTCTTTTTTTTAAAGTAGTGTGTAAAAAGTGTAAAGTCAAAATTGCAAATATAGTGGTAATTTAGCATGTGTATGGAAAGTACACACATTCTGTTCTTTGTAGTACATTATTAATATGCTTTATTAAAGTGTAATTTAATTTCACTTCATTAGAAGTGTATTTAAGTATACTTACAAAAAACACACTCTAATGTAAGTTAATTTTAAAAGCTGTATTTCAGTGTAGTTTGAAAAAAGTATACTAAATTGCATATATAGTGGTAATTTAGCATATTTATGGAAAGTATACGTGTTTTCAAGTCCTTTGTAGTACATTATTAGTATGTTTTATTAGTGTACTTTAATTTCACTTCATTAGAAGTGTATTTAAGTATACTTACAAAAAGTGCACTTGAATGTAAGTGTATTTTAAGCTGTATTTCAGTGTAAACATATACTAAATTGCAAGTACTTTCAGTGAAAAATATACTTATCTATTATGTTTTTCCATGTCTGAGGAGTAGTATTCAGATTCTGATGTTTATCTTTAAATATACATGTATCACATGATTTGGCCTGTACAGGTCTGTCTGATACCCTGAGTGTATCTACACCTACTATGCTTCATGCATTTCTGAAGACATCACGCCCAAAAAGACTTGACGCCACCTCCCCATCCTCTCCCTGCCTGCGGGGTGAAGGAGGGCAGCAGTGCGCCTCCTCCGCCTCCCACATCCCGGAGAACTGGACGCGCGCCAAGATGGGATTGGCTTCCCGCTCCTGTCAGGGAGGAACTGGTGCGCCAGGATACCCAAATATGGACTGTCCGATATCAGTTTGGATGGCATGACTCAGCAGCAGACACTATATGTCTTTACCGACGGGACTGTCGCTGAGAATGAAAGACAAGCTGGCTGCTGGAGTGTTGTAGGTGTCCCAGTACAACTACACAGTTGGAAAAAGGCTCCTTGTGTTTTTGTATGGCTTTGAGCGGTGACACACATTGCCTTGTTGATAAATGCTAATGAGTGGATGTGCACTGTGGTGTGTTTCCCTCGCAGACTGTAGGTTTACCTGGGTTGAGTCCCCCCCCCCACACACACACACGCCGAATAGGCCTCGTCTTGTTTACAGTCCTTGTTCCTGGCAACAACGTCACCGAGAGTCTGACATCCCGGAGGCGGGGCCCACAGAGGAAACAGCCAATCAGCAGGCTGGCTGGAGCGCTCGTGGTGCTGCATGATATAAGTAGAGCGGAGCTCGACGGCCGCCTGTCATTAAAGAGGAAACACAAGTGGAGCTCAGACTCAGAGCAGAAAAGAAAAAGACTCTCCTACACACGAGTGGAATCAAAACATCCGAATTAGTCACTGGACTCCGCTTTGAATTCAACTAAAGGTACAAAACGACGACTTGGTACAGTACAGTTCCACTATTTTGGAAGTTTTGCTCTGTTTTTGATAGCTGTGGTCTTCAGTATAATAATACAGCGGGACTTTGTGCTGGAGATTGAAAGAATTGGGACACTAAAAGCCTCGGTGTCCTCGCAGCATCTTTGCAGCGCACTCTTGTTATTTGACTGTCTGATTTGAAATAATGTCCACAATAATGGAACAGCCTTTTTATGACGACTCGTTTCTCTCTGCTTATGGCCATCCAGGCGCAGCCCTGCCAGACTACAAGCTGCTAAAGCAGAATATGAACTTGAACTTCTCCGACTCATATCGGAACTCAAACTTCAAGGCACAGCACCTGCGCGCCGACGGCGATTTCTATTCGGCCGGGACGGCGGCGGACGTGGGCTCGCTCAAGCTCGCCTCTCCGGAACTGGAGCGTCTGATCATCCAGAACAGCAACGGGGTCATCACTACGACGCCGACACCTGCCCAGTACCTGTACAACCGCGGCATCACAGAGGAGCAGGAAGGCTTTGCTGAGGGGTTTGTCAAAGCGCTGGACGACCTGCACAAGATGAACCAGATGGCGCCTCCAAACGTGTCCATCGGCGGCGTTGCGTGCGGGGTTCCCGGTGGCGTGGTGTGCTCGGCTCCAGCCTCGGTGTTCTCCTCCATGCAGCCAGAAGCGCTCGAGTACACCACGCTGAGCAGTTGCACCACCAACAACCCCAGTCTGTCCTCCGCGGCCAGCTACCCGTCCACCACTATCAGCTACCTGCCGCACCACCAGTACCACCACCAGCATCCACAGGCCATTGCGCACGGATCGCACCATTTCCAGCACTCCCTGGCCGGCGCGGGCCTCCACTCGCAGCGGTTCGGCGGGCTGAAAGAGGAGCCTCAGACAGTGCCGGACATGCTGAGCAGCGACGGCTCTCCGCCGATGTCCCCCATCGATTTGGAGAATCAGGATCGCATGAAAGCGGAGCGCAAGCGGCTGAGGAACCGGCTCGCAGCCTCAAAGTGTCGGAGGCGCAAACTGGAGCGCATCTCTCGTCTGGAGGACAAGGTGAAAGTGCTGAAAACGGACAACGCCGGACTGTCAAACACGGCGTCTGTGCTGCGGGAGCAGGTGGCCCAACTCAAACAGAAAGTCATGACACATGTGAGCAGTGGCTGCCAGCTCATGTTAGCGCCCAAAGTGAAGTCTTATTGAAGAAACAATGCACTTTAAATCAAATTTAAAACAAAAACACTGGACAAGAACTGCACTGACAACACAATGAACAATGTCTTTATATGAGAGAACTGGACCAGTATGGTTTCTATGGCTGAAAGAGACGCAGCAGAAATCACACAAAGACTAAAACACTTAGGGCATTTTTGAATACGTTTTTAAAAGTGTCGTCTTGGCTTTGCCTGTTTACATTTTACTTTAATCTGTGATACATTCTTATGTAACTTATTTGTGTTTGTCAGGTTGAGCCTGATGAGCCTGTGCTTTCTTTTTTTTAAATTTTTTTTTTTTTACTTGTACAGTATATATTTAAGTAAATGACAAATATGAAACTAAGAAATATGTGGTGTTTTGTTTCTTATTGGAGTTATTTAAAACGGTCAGCTCTTGGGGTTATTACGGTAATTGTCGTTAACATAACTTTCAGGTCACAGCAGCAGCAGTTGCTTGACGTTGGAGACGTCCCAGCGTAGGATTGTTTCCCTATTGACGTACATACGTCAGTCCATATATGGTCAATTCTGCTGGCAAACGTCACACAGCGAAAATGTTTCCGGGAACTCCCTCCTACATTGCCCGTCAGAAATGCTGCGCGCTCCCCTTTACACCACTCTGTGCGCGTGAGTGTGTGTGTGTGTGTGTGTGTGTGTGTGAAGACGTTTGTCAATGAGTGGTTGATTCGAGTTAAAGGGAGTTTCCCCATTCTGCTTTCAATTTCCCAAAACAACTCGTGAGAACACTAGCTCAGGAAAAAGGGTTGAGAAAAAAAAAGTTCCAGACAAATATGCAGAATAGACTTTCTGTTTGATGGTTAAGAGCTAAATTACAAGAAGTAGTGTCAACAAAAGCTGTCAGAAACACGTTTGCGGAGTAGAGGCAGGGCTGAATCATCGAGTTAAAGATCCCCGGGTAAAAATATTTAATGGGCCCCTTGCAAACTTGGTTTGGTGGCCCCCTTTCTTTCACAAATCGGACATAGCTTACAGGGCACATACAGAATAGTTCTAATTTAATTATGGGGAGCACTGTACCTCACTGGAAAAGTAACCATTGCAATTAAACTTGTCTTAAATGTACAATATGTAATATTCTGCCGCTAGGAGTCTCACAATCTAAATAATGACATAAGGCCAGTTATTGCGGTCAGCTTCTATCGGTTTAGATTACTTCAGTGTTCATCGTTCAGGAGGTTTTTACCGGGAGCCGAATTATTCACGGAGGTCTCCTCCTCTCCAAAACAAACAGACTCGATGATTTTAACCGTTAAGAACACTGTATAAAGCAGTTTCATGTTAAAAATTGACAGGCGTTTCTCCCACGGGCTTCAGCTTCCGATGGAGTCTCTATTGCTAAAATCGCTCACCTTTTTTCTCTGATGACTTTAGGATTCAGACATGCAGGTTTTTTTTTTTAAACCAGTAACAAAAAGCAGTTTCACATTCAAAATTGACAGGTGTTATGTGCATGCGACTTAAAGACAGGGTGCGTGTCCTGATTAAAATGACAGATTTCTCTGGGTTTGTTTGAAACATTTGGGATAACAACTCAAAATACAGAACATAGGTCTCATCATTTCTAGACATTTTAATGTGGAAATGTTGCATATTATACCTTTAATGTGTTAAGTAGCCTATCTGAAAATAAATTTAAAATATTGTTTTTAAAAAGCAGCCAGAGCTTTTTTGCTTTTTCATAATACCATTTAATTTTAGGTTGTCCTCAAACACACACCTGTTTCTGTCTCTCTCCTGTCTGTCTCTTCCTCTGCTCTTCAAGGGCTGTCTCTCTCTCTGTCTGTCTGTCTGACGATCTCCTCCTCCTTTCCACTACTCTCCTCTTCTGGTTATAAAAAAAAAGGGATGCAAATGGTATACGTCAACCAAAATCTAACCCAATCTCCTGTTTTGTGATATCAGCCTTTTGTTTCTTTAATAAATCATACATAGCATACAGGGAATATACAGAATAGTTGTAATTCATTGTGGAGAGTACCCTCTCTGCTGTAGAGGTGACAAATTATATCTAGGATCCACACATAACAGAAATTACTCAATAAATTAGGAACAAAAACTATGAGTGATAATAGAGGCCATGCTGTTACTTCAGTAAATAAGACGCAGTTACTGAGGTGTCGTCCAATGTTACTTCCTCTGTGAATGAGGGAATAAAAAAAACGCATCGTCATTACACTGGAAAGGTTTTAAAAACCGGTGGGAGTCATGACTCTTCTCCTGAGAGAAGTATCTGAAGTTGTTCTGTGTGAAGTCACACAGAACAATCCAATCTTTCCCAATGAGCTACATTTGGTTACGTCAGGTTGTTGTGCCGAGTCAAACAATAACTCCAACATTAACTAAGACTTCCCAGCCTTGTGACGTACTCAGAGCCTCAGCCACGACCGACGCACGTAGTTAATCCCAAAAATGTCTGTTGTTATAATACTTCCAAAGTTGTAAAGTCACCAATAGTGGTAGACACAGAAGAGTTGTGGCACCACCTAGAGGTCACACGTGGAATGACTAATGTACATTTGTCATACAAAACACACTCACAATTTCCCCACTCACTGTTTTAATAAAGATGGTAGCAAATTATTAAATTACAGCAAGGAAAAAAAAAAAAAAAAAATCAATACTTTCTTTTCTGAAAAAGGAACAAAACAGCTATAGTTTCAGTGCTTGAGACTATGAG
>JAOVVB010232775.1:0-10326 GCA_028570985.1 Heterobranchus longifilis
GGCAGGCCACACATAGTATGTTTTCAGAGGCATGCCAGGGGCCGTTTAAAATCTGTCCGAGGGCCACATTTGGCCCCCGGGCCGGACTTTGGACATGCCTGCTCTAAGAGGTGCAGAGGCAGAGAAAATAAGTCCCATTTTAGCAGGCTGAATTATCACTGAAAGGTAAGACTTAGATAGTCAATAGATTGTGTGATGTGTGTGTGCGTAAGCCAACAGTCTTATCTCATGAGTGTTTTTGATGAAAGCAGACAGATACATAACTCAGCACCAGTCTTCATGGGCGCCCCATGATGCGTCATCTCAGCCTGCGTTTTAAATCCGCTGTGCTGAACAAGCGTGCACCGTGTCTGTTTTCCTGATGCAGTCATCTGCTCTGTGGCGATACTGTGGACATTCAGAAATTACCTGACGCCCGGTGACTTGAAAGGAAGAAAGGGTATCAGCTGCACAAACACAGGCACAGAGCTGGAAAATCAATATACAGTGCATCCGAGATACCGTGGAATCTTCTTTACTACACTGTAGGTGATATCATTTTCATAATAGTGTCGGTGGCAGTCGTGACCACTGAGAAATGTCTACAACTATTGTATGTCATTTGTATTTCTCCCACACATATTACAGTGCATGCTGTATATTTTTAGCCTGGCGATGTCAGTCTATCCGTCCACCACTTTGGTCCAGACTTGAATATTTCAAGAAATATTCAACAGATTGCCATGACATTTTCTATAGACATTCACAGTCCCCAAAGGATGAATCCTAATGACTTGTGTGATCCTCTGACTTGTTATGCAGAGTCACCAGCAGGTCAAGGTTTTTTTACCTATCCTGGTAAAACAAAATTGGGACAAAAATGTTGTACTGACATTCTTGCTTTTCAGACTGTGTCCTAATGATTCACTGGTTCACATTTGTGGTTTTGAGTGAAATATCTCGACAACTATTGAAGGGATGGTCATGGCATTTTCCACAGACGTGCATGTTCCCCTCGGGATGACTTTTAATAACTTTGTAATACATTCATTTGTCCAGTACTTTGGTTCATGACAAATACCGGCAAAATTAGTAACATTCCCATCAGCCTCAGCTGGACTTTGTACTGTGTGTTTAGTGTGAATTAGCAAATGTTAGCATGCTAACGCGCTAAACTAAAATGGTGAACATTGTAAATGTTATACCTGCTAAACATCAACATGTCAACATTGTCATTGTGAGCATGTAAGCATTTAGCATTTAGCTCAAAGCTTCACAGTGCCTCAGTGCAGCCTCACAGAGCCGCTAATGTGGCTGTAGACTCTTAGCGCCTTAGTAGCCTACAATTACTGAAAGCAGCATTCATTAAAGTAAAACTCTCATATAGTGATACAGTGCACAATTTGAAAAGCAATAGCCTTCAGGGACTGCAGGGGGGGGGAGTGAACAGAATTATTTGCGGTGGCGAGTGGATGATTTAAGCATAAAAGTGGATTTGGATGGCGTCACGATCCCTGCATTATGCTTGTTATACACACAGGGAAGTGCAGCTGCACTCCTCCTCCTCCTCTTCAGTTATTCGGTTATCGTGCATTTGCTCATATGCAGTCAAATGGAGTTGTTGATGGGACAGCGGATTGGGAGTGTCGTCTGCTTGATGTATGAGAAGAGCTGTTTCCTACACAGAAAACTGCTCGCTTCTCCAATTTCCTGAATCTGCCGTTTAAATACCCCTAGAATGATTAATTAAGACACTAAATACAAATCCCTTTGCCCCTTGCGCCTTACTTTGCACCCAGATTATGTGCCGTTTAGCAAAAGTGGACCTGGACACGCCCTAAATGCACTTTGGACCATGTGCTATAGATCGTTTAAATAGGAGCCATAGTCTTGTTTCAATATTTTGTTTGTTTTAATTGCTTTTCAAATGTAGATTTTGCACCGTGGTTGAAATTGTGGCTTACAAAAAAAGATTATATGCGGCCCAGTGACATCATGTGTTGGACAAATATTCGAAAACCCTTTATGTACAACACAACAGCACCACAAAATGACCATAAAGTTGAATCACCACTTCTCAAACAATCTAACCACAAAGTTTATTAGTAGCCGTCACAGTACATGGCTGTCAATCATATTACACAATCTTCCTCAGTAGATGAAGTTCTGAAGTTTTCTGAAGTTTTTCTGAACATTTTAAGGACTTCTCTCTCGTCCATGTTGGCTTAAAAGTTGAGACCGAGGTCAAGAATGAACTTTCAATTTCAACTCTTAACAGTTTCCACAAAACAGAACATTTTAACCCTCAAGACAGGATGTTGTATTGCAGGGGTGTTGCATTACTTTCAGCTATAGGTTTGGAAACTGAGTGTACTTCCTCTCACCTTTATTTCAAAAGGAGGAACTGAGAAATAAATCAAATTAGGGCTTCACATTTTACTGCAGTAGATTATCTTACTTGGGCAACTTTCACGTCTTGGAGGTTGTTTTTCCAACTATATAAGAATGAGTGACAGCAAATGACTTCTTCCAAGAGGAGGAAAATGAGCCCTGATATCTAACTTCGCTCTACGTAGACACGAGCAGGAATGCGGGGGATGGCACCAATTTGATTCTCCCAAAAACACACTGTATTATTCTTTAACTCTGTTCTGTAATAAGAACAGTAATGAGACCAGAAAGAAAGACTTCCTGCTCACCGTGAGAGATTTATTTTTTACCTGTCAGTATTATTCAGATTGCAAATAGGATATGCAACCACACATGTCCGGGGTTTAAAGACGCCTGGTAATCAACCAAAATAATAGCAGCAAGACGGATTTCTAGCAATGCCCTCAATCAGTTGTGAAAAACAGACTAGCTTCCGTTATCTTTGTAACCGTTACCTGTTCTCTGTTTGTTTCCATTCTGCCTCCTATTTTTTTTTAGCCTCTCTTCACTCTCCATTAATCAACCTATAGTTTAAAGCAGGGGTCGTCAAACTTTTTTGATTCTAGGCCATATACATGAAAATATAAGGGGTCACGGGCCAAACAATAGTAAATGTGTAGTTTTCAACCCATTACACTGCAAGAAAATCAATGTTTCTGGACCAGAAAACCAAATGTGCCATAGAAAATTAATTTTCTCACAAATTAACTACGTAACACTGCTAAAACTTTAAAACTACAAACTTAGGCACCCTATTACAGTAATTTATTGGTTTTGTCACATATTACAAAAAAGTATTTCTGTGTATGCTGCTCTTAAATTTTATTTAAATAAATGTATTACTTCCAAACGCAATCTTAAAATATGATATGTGTAAATCTGTAAATAATATGCTCTAGTTTATTTATTTTTTTAATTACTCCGGGCCATTTAAAAACGGGCAGCGGGCTGCAGTTGGCCCGTAAGCCATAGTTTGGCCACCCCTGGTTTAAAGGAATACTGCAACATCAAAATGGCAATTTATATATCAATTACTCACTGTGCCTCAATGGTGAATGGATCATCCAAAAATGGAGAAAAATCCTGATGCATTGAAATAATCGGCGGCTGCAGTTAACAACAGCAAATCTATCTCAAAATATAAAAATATCTGTTTACAAACTCAGTATAATCCAAGTCTCATTTATATCCAGTCGTATGTTCAGTACTTCCCAAACACATGCATTTTCGCTAAAACCTTACTATCTTTTCACATAGTAAGGTTTAGTCAGGAACACTCTCGTCATAGGTTTAACCATTTATTGCAACAAATGGAAATGCAGTTATGCATGGAGCTGGTGGCTCCGCTCTTATTGATGCTCCCTGGATTAGCTAAGCAGCATGCTAAGCTAAACAGGGAGAGCAGTGCAGAAACCCCCCCATGGGTATACAAGAGTGGGCCCAAAGCAAGACGGCAGCAGCAGCAGCAGCAGCTGCAGCAGCAGCAGCAGCGGTGTGTGTCGCAGCGTGTTGTAGCATGTATCAATGAGAAGGGATCCATATTTAGATGGACTGCCTTGTTGTGAGAACGGGCTGTGATTGGTGTGTGGCTGATCGAGATGATAATTCAATCAGCGGGCTGTCAGCTGATTACAGCTGGGGCGTATGACTACCGTGTCCTGCAGGAACTATAATGCAAAGCTTAATTTTTAGTGAAAATGCATGTGTTTGTGAAGTACCGAGCATACGACTGGATAAATGAGACTTGGATTATTCTGCAGGAGTTGTGTGAGCGTTTGTAAACAGATGTTTTGACATAGTTTTACTCTTGTTAAACTTGGCCACCGTTTTCTTTACAAATTCATGTCATCACACCATTAATAATTGACATAGAAAAGGTCATTTTGACTGTGAAGTATTCCTTTAAGTCATTTTCATAACAAAAATGTCCCAGTTTCAGGAATATTTGTTGGTTTTCTTAGTCATCTATGATATTAAACAAAATATTTTTTAGGTTTTGGACTGCTGGTTGGGAAAAAAAACAAGACATTTGGAGATGTCGCATTGGATTTTGGGGAAAATGCGAGGGATACTTTATGGACCAAATTGATTAAATAAAAGAAATATCAGCAGATGAGTCTATAATTTACATAATTTCTCTCTTTTAATAAAAATGACATATAAGTCATATCTTAAATAATCTGGGGGGCTTAAAAAACAGTGCGGGGGATAAAGCCTTACTTCCTGTCTGCACAGGAAGTCTGTGTTCCCGTCCATAAACAAACAACAACGTCCGAGCTAAACAACCTAAATGCTGATAATAAGGCAGGCCTGCTCTGCTCTTTCAGTGAATGATTGTGAAGATCTACAATTTTATTCAAAACATCATTTTCGTGGAGGTGTTCCACAGAAAGGGATTCCCTCCCGACACTATTTTGCAGCGGCACCGCTGGGGCGTGGCGTCGCCCAGGACGATTGTGATTGGTTTAAGGAAATACAAACAGGCCAGGGAGTTTTTTTCACTATCCAGGAGTGAAAGCACATTGAATCCACACTTTCCCCCAGCAGCGCTGTGGAGAGAAGTCTGGCTGCATGAGACTATATCTTAAATAAAATGACGTAGAATCTGCCACACTTCTCTTTGCCTGTTTACATTCAGGTTGCAGACTTCAATATTTACTGTTATACTCTGTCAATGTTAACATCAAGTTACTTATTTAAGAAATGGGAATAGCACACATCTGAAGCAGGCCAGCGCACTACTGTACCTGGGATTCTCCCTGTGATGTCGTGCCCAGGCTCCCCTGACTGTCTCCCTGTCACCTGTAGTTGCCTTTATCCAGATGGATAAAAGCACACTCCCTCTGGCCGCTTTCTACACCTGGCAACAGTCTCTTTCTGTAAATGAATCGCTTACGTGATGTGTTAAGGTGGTAAAACTAGAGCAATGCGTTCTTCTGTGAATTCTTGGGTGGCTTGTGACAAGATGCGTTTGCTTTTTGTGTTATCTCACATAGAAAATGAAGAGTCATCATCTTTGCGTTTGATGTTCGCACGCTGCTTGACATTGGACTATGCTTAGAAGGAGCTGGATTTGGAAGAGTGTTTTGTTGCACTTTAATTTTGTAATGACAGGTACCGTATTGGCTACTTTTATTTCTAGGACTCTTTTAATTTCATGACATGTAGGCTTGGCATATTTCTACACCAAAGCTTTTCTTATCTCAATATAAAAAGTTTTACTTTAGTGTTGTCAAAATCCACGTCTGTTCTAAAGAACAACACGTTAGGATGCACACAGCTGACAGGCATATAACAAGCACTAATCTAGATTTCACTTGCTTTCATTTTGAGGGTAATTTATAGTCTACCGCAGTTTGGCTGGCAGTTTAAAGGCGCAGTAGATGTTTATTGGCTTATTTAAATGAACTCCTAAGTAGCTGGAAATGCCTAATCCATGAGGCATGAGCACAATAATGATATGGCGGGTTAACTAGCCACAAATAATCACACAGTCTATAGTTAACTCTGGTATATTCCGTTTTCTTACTTCTTAAAGATACACATCTACAAGTTCATTTTTTAATACTCCTGGATCTTTTTTTTTTTTTTTATCCTGTTTTGAGGCACCAGTAGTCATTCATTCAATATAGTTATTTAGTATAAACCTAATAGAATATTTTTTAGAAGTCAGTAGAAACTTCAGAAACTCTATATGCATTTCCAAACAACCTGAAATGACTGTAGTAATTTAAAAGTAATTTAAGTTAAATAAGTCAAGTGCTTCTTGACCTTGGGAAAAAAAACAAAAAATTGACAATTGAGCCGTCTCCGTGGCAACTGACCAAACCCCATTCACCAATGTTAACCATGTGATGCAGTTTAAAACTCCAGAAAAAGCTAGTGACTGTATCTTGAGAAAAGTACATAAGTTTGTTTTTTTGTTGATACATTGTTATGGGGCTAATTTAGTTTCTTGTAATCAAACAGAATAGGTTTGAGAGTAAAACTGCAATCAAAAAATGTTTTATTTCAAGAAAAATACATTAAAATATCCATGTGAATCCAAAAGTTTTGTGTGTATGTATTTTTTTATTATTGCAGTGTGGAACATTTTGCTCTCAAACCTATTCTGTTTGACACATAATAAAGAAACAAAAGTAACCCTAAATCTCTGTATTAAATGAATTTGTGAATTAACTGATGTGCCTGGATGCAGCGTCATTAGTTGTAGATGATCGGCTCCATCCTTGTTAAACAAAGTGACAAATAAATAGACTTCTGACAGCAGTGGAAGCATCCACTATAACTTACAAAGCCCTGTCATTGAAATCCCAACTACAAATACTAACATACTTACTTATGTTATCAAATATTTCAAGTTTAGGGCTTTATCTTGATATAATAATTTGACTAAATATTTGATTTAAAGTTACCTTTGACTGACATCCATTGTTGACATGGATTGTCTCTGAGGACTGGATCTTCCTCCGTCTCGGATCAAACTTCTCAACATCTCTGTGTTTAGGAGTCACCATAGACACATTTTATTGGAGTGTGTGTGTGCGTGTGTGCGTTTGTGTGTGTGCAGGGGGCAATCAGGCGGTTCACTTATTAATATTAATAGAAGATTAAAAATGACACAGACACACCTACTTAAACACGATGAGATTTAGACTGGAGGGGAGAAGCAAGATAAAAAATTGATTAAAATTATTAATTGATGCTTATTGTAAGAAAAAAAATCACATACTGTACTGTCTCTTTAGATCCCAATGATATGCTGTTAATGGAAATTACAAAAAACTGCTGTGGGTGTTTAAACTTTCTCACTGCACCTTCAGATCAGCTGCAGATCGAGTGAGTTACCTCTTCTTTAACAAATGACAAACTGCTGACGTGCAGACATACAGATGTGCAGAAATACAGACGTGCAGACATGCAGACGTGCAGAAATACAGACGTACAGACGTGCAGACGTGCAGACGTGCAGACGAGCAGACCTACAGACGTGCAGACGTGCAGACGAACAGACGAGCAGACGAGCAGACGTGCAGACGAGCAGACGTGCAGACGAACAGACGAGCAGACGAACAGACGAACAGACGAGCAGACGTGCAGACGTGCAGACGTGCAGACGAACAGACGAACAGACGAGCAGACGAGCAGACGTGCAGACGTGCAGACGAACAGACGAACAGACGAACAGACGAGCAGACGTGCAGACGAACAGACGAGCAGACGAGCAGACGAACAGACGTGCAGACTCCGCTGTGTGGTTGGTCAACAGCAACATGGCAGGGCTATCTGCTTGATTAATGCAACACTGGCTCCCTTATTTTAACCTCTCACACAGAGGGAGAGCTACTCAGTCATGATTGATTGATATCCGTGGCCGGAGGCATTATGTTTTCGGGTTGTCCGCCCGTACGTCTAATTCTTGTGAATGCGATATCTCAGGAACGCCTTGAGGCGTTTTCTCCAAATTTAGAATAGAATAGAATATATTTATTGTCAGTGAGTACGTTTACATGCACAAAATATTCTGGTTTTTGCCCGTATTCCGAAAAAAAGGACAATGTTCCTACTAAGCTGTTTACATGGCTAATGGCAATGAATATTCCGCTAATATTCCCGTTTACATGCAGCCGTTTTCCAGCACTTGTCGGACCGTGCAAACACACCCGCCCTCTTTCATTCCTTCAACCACCTTCTTGGCAATGTGATGTTTGTGCATATACAAAAACCTGTTGATATCCACTTTTCATAATGTTTCATGTGGAGGTGGCTCGTGGCTCCGGCCGTGATGGCACCCTCGCCACACCTCACCACTTCCTGGACCGCTCTCTCTCCCTGCGGGGAGGGACGGGACCCTGCTCTCGACTGGTGGACTGTCCACAGTGCGTCAGGGGTCTGCGGCGATGTCTTTTGTGCATGCATCTCTACCTCAGCCTTGTAAACCGTTGGTTTGTGTACTATAACCATAGCAACGCCGACAGCTGACAGTAAACAGGCAAGACTGGCTGTAAACTGTGGTAAAAACCAAGTGAGACACATATTCTGAATGCGCTGTTTACATGTCCAAAGAATGCTCCTAAAACCCAAATAATACCGGCATATCCAACATGTCTTAATCGGAAAATGCTATATTCGGAAAACTGCCTTTTTTGAGATATCCAAATGGAATATGCTGTTTACATGACCTTTATCAAATTTTGAATATTGTCATATTCAGAATAATAGTGGAATATTAGTGTGTGCATGTAAACACACTCATTGAAACATCAAGAGTGAAGGTGTGGTTAAAGCTGTGCCTGTGGAGGTTTACTTCCATTTCTAACAGTGTATTTGCAGATGTTACCGTTTATCATGCAGTCAAACCAGAGTGGAGCACTAATTAGGGATATCAGCTGCAGCAGCAGTGTTACATTGGAGTGAAATCCATGGCACAGTGCTGGACATCAGTGGATTAAAACAAACACTGGTCCCGGGCCATGACCTGAGGCGTCTTACCCAGGCGAGGGCTGTCTCAGCGGGGCGGCCTGAGGCTCAGCCTGCTGGGGGCTGGTGGCTGCGGCCGCTGCTGCTGCTGCTGCCGCCGCCGCCGCTGCCGCCACTGCCGCCACTGCCGCTGCGGCTGCGCTCTCAGCCATGGAGCTCTCCTCTTGAGCTGCTAGGAAGACCAGCCTCTGCTCTGAATAAAAAAACAGTTAAAAGTCGTATTATTAGACTTGGAGAGAGAACAAATGCAGACTAACACTGCCCTCTTGTGGTGAGACTAAAGATGGCAGTTGTTGTTTTTTTTACCACCCCTACCACTGAAAAGTATATCAGTAATTAACCTTCACTTCCAATGATTTCAAGGAGGAAATGAAAACACAACATGTGCCTACCCTCAAAGGCCTTGGCAGCGTCTACCAGGTGGGCCCAGTCCAGCGGGCCGTCGGTCCCAGCGTCAGGCAGGGGCATGAGGACCGCGTCCTGCAGCTGCTGCCTCTTCCTCTCCTGCTCCAGCTCAGAGCTCTCCGGGGCGGACAGGTCTCCTGGGAAGGACAAACGGCAAAGTAAAACACAGTGGACAGCATTTGTATCTGCTCTCCCATGACTTTTGCAAATTGCAACCAACAGCGATGCTATGTTTAAACTGAGATGGTAAGGTGATATTTCAAGCCTTTGGAAGTGTCTATTTTAATTAAGTTTACAAACCTTATTATCTTTATATTATCTTAACTTGCAGATCCTATTTTAACTGTTTGGTACCCATGGTAGTTACAGTTAGGACCTGATTTAGGAAAGTCATTACAGATGAACAGTTCCTAGGAAGACAGGAAATACTGTGAACACTTGCACATTCCTGTCAATATTCCCTGTATATATCCTCGAAACTATGCAGTTCTCATACAGAACGCACTGTCTACATATTCCTACTGTAATATTATTTACTATTCACGCCTCCTGTCTTTGGAGCTTTCTTCTCACTTGTACATATTTGTGCTTTTCTGGTTCTATTTTTGTTTTGTGTAGATTTTGTTTGTGTTGTTTCTTGTTATGCACCATGACATCAAGTCAAATTCCTCGTACATGAAAACTACTTGGCAATAAAAATGATTCTGATTCTGAAAAGTATATTACACAAGAGTCCTAACGTCCCAAAATCTTAAATTAACTCTCCTAACTTTAAGTTAAGCTGTCCTAACTTTCACTTTTTCACCATGTAGTGTTACCTAACTTGTTTAATCCATATGGCTGCTCTTTTATTGCTTTTACACAACCAATCCTCTTCATATCACTTGTCAGTACTTCTATTCTTTTTGATAGCATCAACCGTGGATGCTGCATGCGGTGGAGACTGTGTCTGCTATCTTAGCCCACTCTCTTTCTTTTAGATCCAGAGTTAGCATTCTTGTAGGCTGAATTTCCCCAAAAAGAACATCTTTG
>JAOVVB010232776.1:0-10326 GCA_028570985.1 Heterobranchus longifilis
TGTGTTTTCCTGTAGAGGTGTGTGTGTGTGTGTGTGTGTGTGTGTGTGTGTGTGTGTGTGTGTTTTCCTGTAGAGAGTAGAAAATTAAATGTGGCACAGGTTTGCTTTTACATCATGTTGGATGTTTTTTATTTTGTCTTAGCTTGCAGGTTTATATTCAAACATCGAAACCTATTGCATAAGCGCGTGACAACAATGTGTTTGTGCGGTTGCGTGCGTGCCAATACGTGCGCGCGCGCGAGAGAGAGAAGAGAGACATAGAAATAGAGACTCCACATAATCCCTTAAATCACTCAGACAATAGTGATGCAATTAATGACAAGCGCAGTAATTATGTTTCTGTGCAGCCCCACGTGCCCCAACCAGGAGTCTCCAGGGAGGAGGAGAGAGGGGGGAGGAGGGGAGAGAAAGTGAGGAAAGTTTTCTGGGGGTGAAGAAAAAAAGACCTTCTTCCGAGATTAAAGGATTTTTTTTCTCCGCTGGTCTTTCTTCTTCATCCGTCCGCCTAGAAGAAAAACGGTAAAGACTGGAGTATATGCGCTGCTGAATAGCATTTTTCACCAATTAAATCTGCCGTGATGCAAGCGCGCTCTTAATTGCCAGCTGGCGAAGTGCGCGTGGAGACGCACGTGCGCTAGGCAGCAGTCCCTAGACTGTTAAAAGCTCTCGCGCGCGCGCAGAGCCAAAAGTTTCTCTGACTTCAGGTGTCTCGCGGAGCGCAGGGGAGACTGGAGGGAATTATTGACCGCCGCATCGATAGCTTCAAATACAATATGATGGATCGATGGAGTCCAGTGCGCGAGACATGGCTGCTGTTGCTGCTCGTCTCGGTGTTTTACAGCTCAAGGGCAGGTAGGCTGAAATATTCACAACTGTTTATTTGTTTATATTTGTGCAAATAATTATCTCGCTCAGTTCAATTTGCCTATTTATATTTCAGCATGTAAAAACCTTAAAAAAAATGTCAAAAGTTGTATTAGTCGATGCATCCTCTCTCTCTCTTCCTCTCTGTATCACATCAGTTGTCACCACCTGCCAGGCCCTGGTGAGCTCATCAAAGTTTAAATATCGTTCTTAACTTATTTTTTAATCCTTTCCAGCAAAAGCACTCACTGTCGGCCATTTGTGCATCTAACCATTTTTGAATTGTTGATGTGAACTTGGTTTGTCAGATAGACAGGTCAATTAATACCCCCCCCCCTCCCCCTCTCTCCCCCACAAAACGTCCCCTAGTCATTTTCCACCTAACTTCCAGAAAATATGGGATTTTTGACAGATGATTTTGTCATGCCAGGTCATGCATGCATAAAGCTTATTGAACTGAAGCACCATATTTCTGGGCTCCTTGAGCCCACTGCACATTTGCTAGACAGTGGAAAGACCTATATGTCTAGACTTGTTCTGCCATACCTGCATCAGTCTGTGCTCTCATACAGCAGCGTACGGGATATTTAACTTGTACAGCTGGGTAATGGGGAACAGACTGAGGCAAAATTAAAGTGAGCTGTGCTGAACTGTACTGGGGACTCATACAGCTGCCCTCCTGGAGCTGCACTGCAGGGTGCACATGTGGAGGACTTTATTCTTCTGGGGCTTTTAGAGCCTGGTGTCATTGAGGCATATCAGGATAAGTGGCCATAAAAAAATATAGAAAGTCTCAAAGTAGTCCCTTACAAGGTAACTTTATATTTCCATTGTATCCCGAGCACTTTAAGAACTTCTCATGCACGTTTGTAGTAGAAGTCGTTAATTTTCATAGTGTCATGCACCAAAATGTGCCCAGCCCACATGGGCTTACAAAACACTACAAACAAAACAAACAAGAGCAGTACAGAGAGCGTCCATGTTAGCTTAAAGGAATAGTTCGACATTTTGGGAAATACACCTACTGCTTTCTTACAGAGCAGACCGTCCTCACCAAAAAAAGCATCTGCATAGGTCGATTGTGCAAGCAGCTTATTATGACCCATATTTACATTTGTTGTTAGACGATGACCTTTAGAGGCCAGAGTAATTATGGCAGGAGCAAAGGAGGTATAGAGGTGACATAGTATAAAGAGCACCAAAGCCTGCGTATATGGAGAATGACAGGGTGGTGAATGCATCATACAAACACAGGACTTTCAACCAGGAGACCGCTGTTCGTGTCCCGTATGAAACCAAACAACGTTGACTTTTTTAAAGTTAACCAATGTAACTAACGACATCACGTACATAATTATGTCACAGACTTACATCCGTAACAGATGTACTCATTTTAACCCATACCATGATCTATTCCTAAACCTAACCAAGTAGTTTTGTTGCCTAAACTTAACAAAGTAGTAGTAATCACATGCTTAAAACCACCATGCAACTGTTTCACAACATTAAATACAATAAGTAGAAGTCTTATACTTTGTTTTGGGAGTCATTGTTAAAGAGTTAAATAAGAAGAACAATATCATTCTCATGTTTGTACAATAAAAATTGAGCCAGAAGCTGGTTAGCTTAGCTTAGCTTAGCACAAAGACTTGAAACAGGGGGAAACAGCTAGCCAAGCTCTGTCCAAAGGTAGCAACATCTGCTAATGAGCACTCTAAAACTCACTAATTAACATGTTATATCTTATTTGTTTAATCCATTCAAAAACCAAACTGTAGAAGCGACACTTTGCAGCGTGACTGATAGTATCAGACTATAGAGTGCTGCAGGAAAGAGTCCTAAAACCCAGAAATTAGTTAGCATTTTAGTACGTCCGGTTCCCTTGTCTCGAAGTCAATACGTTTTTTTGAATGAGTTTTTGGTTAGATGGCTGAAATAAGGTCTGTGGTTAACACAAGCTTAAGACATTTTAATGTTTTGTTCTATGAAATCAAAATACGTCAGTAAATATTGTGAATTTGAAGCTTTTACGTGACTTTAAAAAGGCGGTTGCTAACAGGTGGCTAAATGAGACTACAGAGGATGTCGGGACATTAAATGTCGCCGTCAGCTTAGTAGTGGTGATGTTGAAGTCATGTCGCTGTGGTGTAGTTTGTTTATAGCCTAACGTTAGCTTTTTACTTCTGCTGATTGCATTTACGCCTCAAAAATCATTAAAGTGCTGTTCATTTGTGAAGATTATCTTGCTGAATAAAGCATGTTGTGTTTGCCACAGAGCTTAGCAATAATCCAAAAAACAATGGAAAAATCCCGTTGGCTTTTTGTCGAGGGCACCAGAGTGATGCTGACTTCCAGGTTGGTCTACAAAAATACATCATTGACTGAGGTGGTACCAAAAAAAGGACCAGGTATCAGGTATTATCCACAACTTTTGCTAATGGAAAACCAAAAAAGAGCGAGTTGAGTAGAGTCTAGTCCAGCCAAAGCATGCAGTGGAAAAGCAACATAACTGGACCTTGAGATGAGGTTGGTTAGTCACATATCATTTCCTCATGGGTTTAACAGGCCCACAACATCAACAGTTCTCAACCCACACTCAAGGAAAAGTCTTAAAAAAAAAAACTCACATTCTTCATCTTAACTTCATTAAATCCATTGTTTTCCTCATTTAATGGCTGGTTTGTTTGCAAGTCAGCATCCACCTGCACTATTTAGGATTACATCAGCGATTCACTGGTGACTTGGCAAAGACTCCACCATGTTGCCTCGACGTGCTGTGTCTGAGAAGATGCTGAGAGTGAAAGCTTAAAATTATTTTATGTTACGTCCCGTCAGCCTTTAAAGAATTTCTAACAATGTGGCTTTGCACTGAAGATTAAAAGAAAACTTCCCTGGGGACTCCTTTATTATAGTTTATTTTACCATGTCTCAATGATGTATTAAGAAATAAGTGAAAACTAAGTGAAGACAGTTTTATAGTATGTTTATCACACATTGTGGACACTCTGTCTGTGAAGGTCATTACCAAAGTCACTAATGTGACCTCTGGACCTTCAGGGTCATCTGGGGTCAAACTAGGGCAGGGTAGCATTCACACCTGGCGGAGACAGAGCACATCCTTGTAAATAAGAATGCATTCATAAATAACCCTCCTGGTAAAGAGAAACACAGAAAAACAAACATATACACATACTTCAACACTTATAATGTGTACTTCTGTTTTGCTCTCACGTTCCTCTTCAGCTACCAGACAAACTCTTTCATAACACCTATAACTGTCCGCACTTATGTAACTCTCAATTTCTTGACTTACTGTCTAATGCGATGACACACCTGGCTGTCAGCAGGTTGGTTGTGAATTATGATCATAGTCATCTGAGCAATGTGCTCAAGTTACGGTCAACATCTCCCGGTCTGGCCTCAGGTGTTTCAGGCTCTTACCTCCCTGCCTGTATGTTATGTATCACGTGTGCATTCAGGTGACCCTCGCTATTTATTGCTTTCAAAGTATTCAGAGTATTCAGTAAAATCATCTGGTTGCCAGTGCAATGCAGCGAAATCCAAATGTGTTTAGTTTAAAGCCTTCCTGTTACATTCTGAGCTAATTGCTTCCAAAACTCCAGTAGTCAAGATGAAATCAGGAGCCCAGTCTCCAGTGATAATCTCCATGTTTGTGTCTTGTGCAATGTGTTAAATGCAGAAAATGGTATGATGTTTAGATAGAGGAATAAAAGGTAATATCAACATTCTGTTTGGTGAGAAAATTAGACTTAATTTAAGATCTGTGATGAGGCTCTCAGTCAGGTAGACCAGTGGTTCCCAACCCTTTTCCTTAAGGGACCCCTTGCCTATCATTGAGTAAATGGACAACCCCTGATTAAGCAAAATATTTTCATATAGCATATTATATTCAGTGCATTACAATACTGCTGTAAAACTAACCCAAAGCTGTCCTATCCTAACGCAGGAAGTTTGTGTAAAACGAGAGATTTGGATGAATTTTGAGCAGATTATTTCCTGTGAATATTGCATCAGAGATGGGTTTTCCTCTTATTTTCTGTATCTTTTTTTTTTTCTTTTTTGCAACAATCATACATACTTAATAGGCTTCTTTTTTTGACAAATTCAGTGTTTTCTTGTCCCTGAATATATATATATAATTTTCTTTAAGTTGTCTTACACCCCTCAAAATCAAGAAGGCCTCGCGGCCCCCTATGAAGCCTTGGGGTCGGGACCCCCAGGTTGCGAACCAGTGAGGCAGACATATGTTACTAAATAAGAGATACCTGTTTCACCTTTAACCGTGTGTTGCTTATATTTCATTGTCTGGCATCAACAACTAAGTTTTAATTTGAACCCTAGCACAACAGTAAAAGACTAAAGGTAAAAAGGATCAGTTGCTACATGGGTCTGCTGCATAGGATGAAATATTTAAAAAAATAAAAAATGGTGCTCTTTTGGACACACCACAATCAGGGATGTGCCAGCAGGTGTTCTTGATTTGACAGATGATGGGAAACACCTGCTGTCACATCAGTGAATGGGATGTGGCCAGAGGCACAACAGTAGTAGTTGTCTACCACATGCAATTCAGTGTGGAAATCATCTTTTTTAGATACTTTTAGCCACGCTGGCAGCTTGGATGACAGTGTTGGTCGGTCGGTCGGTCGGTCAGTCGGTTGGTCAGTCGGTCGATCGGTCAGTCGGTACACCACTTTGGTCCAAGCTGAAATATTTCAACAACTGTAGGATGGATTGCCACACAATTTTGTACAGACATTCAGGTTCTCTTCAAGATGAATTGTAATATCTTTAGTGATCCCTTAAAGCTGGGGTAGAAAAAAGGAAACAAACACCAGAATTTAAAGTAGAGTGAGACCTCCTCCTGCAGCTCTCCCTCTCCCCTCTCTGTCCTGAGCCCCTCCCATCAGACGATCGGCTCACACATGAGCAAAATTAACAGTGGCGAAGCTTCGCCTCCCATTCACTTCCATTGCAAGCAGAGGTGAATCTTTGGATCACATGGAGTTCAACTATGGTGAACTTTGACCGGCGAATATCACCTCGGAATTCGAGTATGTGTGACTGTAACCTGTATGAGTACTAGTCATTCATTTCATCCCGATGGCGTTACATAGTGGCAATCCTATGAGGATTGGCATCCTGTTTTCTTTGTAAACTTATGGGCCTGTAAAACTCTTTGAAATGACTCTCTTTGACATCTCTAGCTACATCAACATGAACTTGAATTAGCTGCAGCTATGAGTCTTTGGCTACACTTAGCCGAAGGCTTAACTATTAGCAGCAGTTTCTCTCCGTCTCTGAGATGCTTCGCTGACATTGACACGTGTTTTATTGTGTTTTTTCACGCTCTTTCAGACTCTGACAATGTGTAATTGTCGGCAAAGTGTTTCAGAGATGGAGAGAAATGGTGATAATTGTTTAGTCCAATAAACACGGTGCTAAATGTTGATTTTTGATGATATGTCTGCCGCTGTCAGGCATTGCTGGGATTTTGCAACCGGCACAATGTAGACGCAATCTAGAAGAGCAGCCGGAGGCGGAAATGTAAACATGGCAAATGAGCCTAAGTCTAGTTTCTCTCAGACCACTTGAATTACAATATGCTGAAAGGTTATTATCAAATTTTTGCCCAATGATGCCAAAAAATATTCTGCCTACCCAAGTTTTAACTTTGAATCTAGTGCCATCATCAGGTCAGAATTTGAATTTGTCCAATATTTTGGGTTATGAATATCTGCAAAACAAATAACATTCACATCAGCTTCAGCTGTACTTTAGCTGTTTAATATTTAGTGTTAATTAGCAAATGTTAGTATGCTCACGCTATACAAAGATGGTGAACATGGTAACATGTTAGCAAAACTAAAGTAAGATGCTGAGCTCTTGTTTCAACATGTATAGCCCCCTTGGCCATTTCCTCTTTACTGCCATTATTCCTGTCACTGATAATTCCTCTGTTTGAGGGTGTAGACAGCTATGGGTCTCACCTCTTTTCACCTGCCCGCAAACAGCTTCACCACACAGGCATCATGTGTGCAGAGGTTCATGTGGTTCCATACAGGTGCCCCGACCAACCAGCAGGAGGACACCGTGCCAGTCCTTTTTTATTGAAATGCACAAACCAGACAGAGGAATATAACCCAGGTCCATGTGGTGGTGGTGGTGGTCATGAAGGGCTCAGCCCCTGCTCCCTTTTAAGATAAATATCAGTGAAATACAGTGTTTATGGTGCGTAGGTTTGCGGAGGAGTTGGTCCTTTGTTTTCCAACAAGCAGCACCATAACTACAGCCAAACCACAGCCGTCTCTAAGATATGTTGGATACAAAAACAGTGAGGACAGATTATGAAATCCGGAATTGGATATCACTCAATAATTGAATGAATCGTTTTTCCCACTATTATCAATTCGTGTGTCCAGGAGCATCGTGGGGAGGCAAAAAGATGTCTGTTTTTGTCTATGTGTGTTTAAGAAAGAACAAAATGCAGGTAAAAGACAACAAGAGTCAGTCAGCTGTCTATATGTTTGATTTGTTGTCAGGTTGTAGCAGACAGGGGTTATGCTTCCATCAGCTTACCAAAACAACATGTGTGGAGTAGCCTGCTCAAAGGAAACATTTTTGTGCAGTGATTGATGAGTGGTCTTTGGAACTGACATTTTGAGAAGAATAGTTTAAATTAGGTTTTTAGGTCAGTTAGAGCAGTATGCTGAAGCTGTTCCTCACATCAGACAGGACAGAACAGAAGTGACAAACGGATAATACAATGAAGGCAAGAGATGTGAACTCCAGCAGTGTGTGGGCATTGGTGCAATTGGATGCTTCATCATTTATGTGGCTACAGTGTTTTAGCCCAGAGTGTGTAATTTTAGGGTTCCAAATGTGTTTGGATGGAAAATGTAGTACATTTTCTTCAACATGAAAATAATGTTGGAGCATCTTTATTATATACACGACTCTCTTTGAAGTCTATACAGAATTCAACAGCATTTTTCTGGAGGGAATACAGTGATATGTCAGACAGTGGGTGCACCACTTAAGTCCAGACTGAAATACTTACAACATTTTTGACAGATTGCCATGACATCTTCTACAGATATTCGTGATATACTATGCTTTGGGTCAAGACCAAATACTTGCAAAACTAGGGATATTCCCATCAGCCTCAGCTGTACTTTGAGTTTAGTGCTAAAGAGCAAATGTTAGCATTCCAACACATTAAACTAAGATGTCAAACATGGTAAACTATCATTGTCTAAACTTGTCTAAACATCAGAATGTTTGAGAGCATGTTAGCTTGCTGACGTTAGCATTCAGCTCAAAGCACCACTGTGCCTGAGTACAGCCTGACAGACCTGCTAGCATGGCTGTAGACTCTCAGTCTTGTTTTGACACTTGTGGAGTTGATGCCATTTATCAAACCTTTTTTTTTATACATGTTCATGCTATAATTTAAGTCAAATTTGTCCTAGTTTACAGCAAATACAGTTGATGTAAAGTCTCCTGCAGTCCAATCAGAAAGCCATCTCAATTTGTTTAAAGCAAAAACAAGAACAGCAGTGGGAACAGAATGATTGGAGCTGAGTCTGCATATGAGACTAAACTGAATTGAATTTGAACAAAAGCTGTGCAATCATACATGTAGTGATCAGTAAGCTGCAACGATTAATAGACTAATCGATTAATCGATCGACAGAGAAATAATCACCAACTATTTTGATAATCGATTAATCGTTAAAGTAATTTTTCATTCAAAAATGGCAGAAACTGACAAAACAAGACATTTAAAGACACCACTGTGGACTTTGAGAAACTAGGAGGGACATTTTTCTGATATTTTATTGACCAAATGATTAATCAATTAATGAGAAAATAATCGGCAGATTAATCGATAATGAAAATAATCGTTAGTTGCAGGCCTATTAACTAATAGTCCCTTAAACAGATCAAATTGACTGACACCCGTCGGGGGGTTTCACCTTGTAATGGAGTGGCACTGACCTGCAGTTGGCTGCAAAAATATCAGGTAGAAGAGCAGCAGTAGTCTTTTGATGTACAGAGGAAATCATTTAAGTGGACTGCTCAGTAACCTGAATGAATTTATAGTTGGTATTTTGGTTATTTCTTTGCTTATTTCTACAATGACCATCTGGCTTGAAGTCCATAAACTGTTATTTCATCACTGGTGATGCTCATTGTTTCATGTGATGATTATTAAATATTCTTCACTGCATTGTCAGGGTTTTATTTTGAACTATTTTATCATGCGTCTTTGCAGCATGTGATTGGCTTTTGCCCAATGCCAAACTCAATGTCAGTTAAAACATTTATTTTGCCCCGATGTTTCAAGGATCGCTGCAAGAAACTTGACTTGACACCGGATGTGATGTGACGCTCCCGAAATTATTTTCAAGTAAAGTCAATTTGATGCACACTTGGCTTCTAACTTATACTCATAACATGTCACGCATTACACAGAAATGCCCCCAAAAAGCACACAATTAAAATGCTTTAATGATGCAATATACTGAAATGTTATGTCATTGGGAGTTTTTCAGTAAAAGGAATATTGCCAATAGAATTACAATACCTTTAATGTAATTTTTTGTCACTTTGCCCTCTGGCACAGGAGGTCTGTGTGCTATAAATGTGTCTTATGTTTGAAATACGCTCACTCTTTGTTCTCCAAAATCAAAGTCACTGTATGATGCAACATCCAACCATAATAGAGCTCAGGGCCACAAAAAGCAATGTGTAGCTGTCCGAGAAGAGTTGGAGCCCTGTGACTGACAAATATTGATGCAGTCTTTGATCTGTGCTTGAGAGGAAAAGTGTGTTGGAATGAATGTATGTGAAACCCTTCGTTGATAATTTGGATGAAGATTGTGATCGAGATGTTGGGACTTGAGATGGTGTGTGATTTCAACATGAGTGCCACAGATAGGCATGGGACGATATAAACATTTCATGTCAAGATTATCCGAAATAATTGCGATTCATGATATTATCCCAATAATCAACAAAACTCTTAAAACTCTTAAAATGGCACTGGAATCACTTTGCTTTGTTGTGACTTTTTTCTCGAAACATTACAACTTTTTTCTCAAAAAATTACAACTTTTCTTGAAACATTCTGATTTTTTCTCAAAACATTACACTTTTTTTCTCTACACATTATGACTTTTTTTTAAAGTAAACTGCAGTCAATTTGTGAGGATATTCACGACTATCCCGATGGAAATTCACCACGATCAACTTATTGTTTTTTATCGCCATCCATGTTAAAATTGCATATTGGCCCATCCCTAGCCACAGATTCCTAGAAGGAGATAAGGAGCACATGACTGTCTGTCTGCTAACTTCTAGTGTGTGTGTGTGTGTGTGTGGGTGTGTGTGTGTGTGTGTGTGTGTGTGTGTGTGTGTGTGTGTGTGTGTGTGTGT
>JAOVVB010232777.1:0-10326 GCA_028570985.1 Heterobranchus longifilis
TTCATACAAATATTTACACATTAAGTTTACTGAAAGTAAAAACAGTTGAAAGTCAGAGGACGTTTCTTTTTTTGCTATATATATATATATAGGGCTGGGTATTCTGTTTTTTTTTCCCTCTATCCTCTTTTTCTTAAACACTGTGCATAAATAAACCAAGGGGCAACCTTAGTCTAACATTCGTCTAATACAAAAGTGTCAAAATGTACAGTGAGATCTAATGGGCACAAGGAACTGGCTCCAAAAGTGATTCAAGTGATATTAGCATATGATTTAACATTAGCCACCTCAGCATTTTAGCTAAGCTATAACTAAGCTAACTAGCATGTGATTACTGACATAAGTAGATGTGTTCCAACCAATCTCCAGATGCCTCGGGATGGGCTGTGTAGCCTCTGGATTTTGCATAGATTTGAATAATCTCATATTCACACATGCATATCACAAAACAGTTTGCTTATTGTCCCAGCCAACATCCATGCTAAATGTATTAGGTTTGGGCAGGTTTAAGACCTTGACCACCTGATGCACAGCATACCAAATCCTTTTGTGAGCTGCGCATTAATATTTATTTACTACCATTAGTACTCGTTGTTGACAGGAAAAGAGTTTGTAGAAATAGTTAAAAAGTTAAAGCTAAAATAAGCTAATTTGCTTTAATGTAATCAGTGACAGTCTTAGAACTGTGGGAGGAAGCCAGAGTCCCCAGAGGAAACCCACCAAGCACAGGGAGAACATGAAAACTCATAAGAAACGTAAAGATACTGTATCGTTAAAAGAGCGAGTGCTGACCGATGTACAGACAAAATGTTTCTTTTTATTTATATAGATTATGTTGCTCTAGATTCTTGGCTTCTTATTACATTCTGAACTTTATTTATTTTATTTAATCCTAAACCACCAGAAACAACACACGCACACAAAGTTCTAGACCTACATTCTGGTTTCTACACAAATACATGGCTGCACGTTTCAGTGTTTCACACACGACACAAACACATACACACACCACATCCAGTGAACCCCGAGCTTCCTCACCAGTACCAAAAAACAGCCCCCCAAAAAAACAGATCATTAACCCAGCACTGGTGTTATAAATTGCTATAATTATTAGAGAACCACGCTCAATGGCATTGATACGTGAGTTTCTGGGATTAGCCTCACACCATCCTGTTAGTGCCTTTTTAAATACCCCTATTTCCCCTCAGCAGGCATCTGCGGGGCGTCTCAGTTTAAATGAACAAGGAGCTTTGAGCTGGATGTTTCGTAACAATTTCTCAGTAAGGCCTTTTTATTTCTCTATTTATCTGTCATTTATCTGAGCGTGACACTGACATTGAGGGAGATCTTTTTTCTTGAAAACCGGCAGAAAGCAAAAAACATGCGGGAGATCACAGAGGGAAGGAAATGAAGGTGATGTCAGATGAGTATTCCTGAAAAATAATAATTTCTAAAAACCATTACCTTGTGCATGTGTTATCACTGAAAGGAAAAAGAGTGCATGCTTTCAGAACAGGTGAGTGCCCATGGTTACTGTCCCTCCTGTAGGGTCAGTGCTGCTGGTGCGGTCAGTGCTGCCGTTTCATGGTTTATAGTTTGGTCCTGTCTTTTTTTTTGTTACTATAATTAGTTTCTTTGTCTTGTTAAATTGTATCGTCCATTCTCTTTAAAATTGATTATTTGAAACAACTCAAGCAACAATGCCTCTAATTTACCTTTAAGACCTCACAGAACATTAGAACTTCCACTCAAAACCTCTCAGAACATTAGAACTTCCACTCAAAACCTCTCAAAAGTTCAGAACTAGCAATCCTTATAGACACCTTATAGAACATCCGAACTACCATTCACAACGCTAAGAACATTAGAGTTACCATTCAATCCTCTAAGAACATTAGAATTACCCTTCAAAACCTCTTGAACTTTGGAACTAACACTCAAACCTCTCAGAACTACCACTATAAACCTCTCAGAACATCCGAACTACCACTCAAACATCTAAGAACATTAGAACTACCATTCAAAACCACTCAGAACATCAAACCTGCCACTTAAACCTCTAAGAAAATTAGAACTACTGTACCATTTAAAACCTCTCTGAACTTCAGAACCATCACTCAATACTCTCAGAATTACCACTCTAAACCTCTCAGAACATCCGAACTACCACTCAAACCTCTCAAGAAGATTAGAACTGCTGTACCATTTAAAACCTCTCTGAACTTCAGAAACTTCACTGAAGCCTCTCAGAACTACCACTCTAAACCTCTCAGAATATCTGAAATACCACTCTTAAATACCCTCTAAGAACAATAGAACTGCAATTCAAAACTTTTCAGATCTTTAGAACTACCACTCAAACCTCTCAGAACTTTGGAACTATTACTTTAAATCTCTCAGATCTTTGGAACTACCACGCAAACCTCTCAGAACATCGGAACTGTCACTTTAAACCTCTCAGAACTTCGGAACTATCATTTAAAACTTCTCAGAACTTTGAAACCACTACTCAAACCTCTCAGAACTTCGGGCCTATCACTTTGAACCTCGCAGAAGTTTAGAACTCCCACTCAAAACCTCTCAAAACGCTGGAGCTAACACTCAAACCTCTCAAAATTTCAACATACCACATAAAACAACTCAGACCTCTCAAGCTACCACTCAAAACCTTGGAACTTCCAATCAAAACATCTTAGAATGTCAGACTTACCACTCAAGACGTCTCAGAACATAAGAACTACAACCCAGAACCTCTCAGAACTTCAGAACTATCACTCTAAACCAGACTTCTCAGAACAAAAAGCAAAGAGAGGAAGAAAAATGCTTGACTTTACCTTCTGGACCCAGCTGCGACGTGCTCTGGCTCTTCTTCCCCAGACCCACCATAGCGGCCATTTTGGCCCCAAAACTCGAGCGCCTCTTTTTGTCATCCTCATCGTCGTCGTTCCTGCCGAGCGAGCACATTTCTCCTCCTACGCTGGAGCTCTTGGTGATGTTGGAGCCGGGAGTCGCTGTCTGAGCCCTGTTTTTCATTTTGGATGTAAACCCACTGTCAGCAACGCAGGAGTACGAACGATGGGGGAGAAATAAAAGGATAAAGAATAGAGGGAGGACAGGACAGAGAGAGAGAGAGAGAGAGAGAGAAAGAAAGAGGAAAGGACAGGGTTCAGCTACAGGATCAGGAAGGTCAGAGGTGAAGGGTCAGTGCTGAAGCGTGAGAAGCGTGCAAATAATTTTTATTTCATCAGATATCACACAGCATAGCTTGGCTAACTCTTGTTTTATCATCTTTAATACAATTGATTTTTTTTTTCCGAATTTTTTTTTTTCAGATGAAATTAAAATCATTCTTAGTAGCAAATTCAAGCAAGCTACAAAATGTAATCAATAGTTAATCATCATTTATTATTTTTAAGAAAAGCCTTTACAAAATAAATCGACAACAAAAAAGCAAAAAAAAAAAAAACATATTCATGCAAAGATGTAGGAGATAAGGAGGAGAAGGAGAGCTAACTGAAAGCTAATAAAAGGTTCATATTTAGAGAACTAGCCCAAGGAATTTCAGAGAATATTAAATTCTAGCTAGAGCATGTATAATCAGAGAGGTTACAGGGTGCTTTCCATCCCAAATACACTGACTGCACTACACTGACCTTCCTCTGGTGGTAGATATGAGTGGGTAAGAAATGTGTGTATATATATATATAAATAGAAATAAAATATTATATAAAATAGAAATGTATCTACTGTATAATATATAAAACTCTCTCCCATTCTCTCTAGTGCTTATCTGGTATGGGGTGGCCTGGACTGACTCTATATCAGGGGACTCAGAGAATAAGGTGGGGTACACACTGGATGGGATGCCAATCAAATGGGTTGTCTTTGGACTGTGGGAGGAAACCGGAGTACATGGAGGAAACCCTCAAACCTGAGGCATGACACGAACCCTCAGCCCTGGAGGTGCGAATCAACAGTCCTAACCACTACACCACCGTGTCACTTTATATAACAAAACTGCACTACATTAATAAAAGTCATCTGTTTCCCAAGAAAAAAGAAAAAAAAAACATTTTATTTTGATTGATCTTATAGAACATGAGCTTTAAAAAAGAAAAAACTCAGCACAGAGGGAACACTTACTGTTGTAATGTACCGTACTTACTGTCTGCCTGTTTGTGCTCTAATATATGTCTACATGCTTTTATTTATTAAGAATAACCAAGTATGATTTTATTTGGTTGTCAACACGTTGTAGCTACATTAACTTGGCAGCATTACTGATACAAGGCACACTGTTAGTATCAAGTTGTTTTTAAAAAGTCAGAATTACAGCACATTGATAAAATGTCTACATAATGTCAGGATAACGTTAAACGTTGAAATAATGTTGCTCTAAAAACCACAACATGGTGCATGGGTTTGCATTTCGGGGTAATATTTTTAAGAAAATTTATAGACGTATGGACGTGCTTTGTGCACAAGTGGAATGAGATACACATGCTGTGTGTGGGAAGCTGTTACCTGATGCAACACATCCCAAACAGGTCCACTTATGCAGCATTACCTGATCAGAATATCTGAACTAGTGAATAGATAGTTGCCTGACTACTACAATGTACTAAACTGGTGGACAATGTAGTAATCTATTTGCATATACTGTACATTACATTGTCGCACATCATGCATGTCTTCTGTTAGAACCGAAAGCTTTTGTATAAGCTGACCCTGACTCTGAAAATCAACTTTATCCCAAGATTATGAAGGCCCTAAAACTTTTAGCAGCTCAGATAAATGACTAGACGCACACGATTCTAACCTGTCAGGCTCCTCTTCCTCCGCTACCCCATTTTCCTGTTCTTCTTCCCCTTCTTTCTTTCCTCCCTCTACAGTTCCCTCTCCCTCCATCAGACACTCCTCCCCCTGAGATTGACTCTGCAGGACAGCCTCGCCACGACTATACTCACACAACACACACACAAACACATACATGCACAGTGATGCAGGAAAACACACACAAATATACATATACACAGACAATTTTGAAGACAGATGCATGGGAACAAGTACATATACATGAACACAAAAACACACAAATACATATATAATTTATACATTGTGACGTACACAGAAACACACAGTCACAGACCGAAAGGAAGCATGCAAGACAGAAAGGATGGAAAACTGTGAGCATGCAGAATAAACCGTAATAAGGATTATTAATAATACATAAAGATGAAAGATCAGGGGTGAGAGGTAAAAATAAATAAATAAAAATTTCACTCCACCTAATTTTGCGAGCGGCCCGCGCTCTTTCAGACTGGACAGACATGTAGCTTGCGCTGCTAAGCCGTGACGCGCTGGACATGGCGGATACGTCGCTAACGTCGCTGTCGGAGGACTTCATAGACAGGCTGTCCATTCTCCGCTGTACAGGACACAGGAAACGGTAAAAAATTAAACACCTAAGGAATAAAATGGTTTGAGGCATGCAGTTACAATTAAATAGTCATTGCTAAGGACAGAGTGACTGAATTCCATCACACCATCCACTTGTTGATTAATTTCCCATGACTGTATGTGCACTAGTGTGGCAATTCTCTTAAAACCAGAAAATAAAATTTAACGTAAAAATCTCACAGCATGCTTGAAAACCTGAAAACTGACTGTTACTGACACTGGAGACTCCTTCCTACATATTATTACATAAATCCTGTACATTCCACCTTAAATCATACTGTAGCAATGATTACATGTTTTACGATACCATAATATGTCATGACACTGTGGTCATGCTGTACTCTATGAATTCTTTTCTATTCCTGTTCAGAAATATTGTTTGAAAACAGAATTATGTTCCTTTTGCATGCAGTTTAAGCAAATAAGAAAAGAAACCACAATTATTGTGAAGCGTACAGTACGTACCCTAGATGGATCCTTTAGGGAACCTGGAGGGAGAGACGTTAAAATGTTTAACATGTGCGATTTTTCTGTGTGACTTTCTAAACTATACAGTAACTACAGAATAGAACTATTAGGATTTTCGCTTCGGATCTGTGGGTTCTCCTACTAATACGACAGATTTAAAGCTCATGGATAGACGACACAGGGATAGATGATGTAGACTGCGGTCGAGCAGCACCAGGTCTGAGGTCAGAGCTGCACCAGAAGCACGACGGTCTCAGGTTCCAGCTCCTGCGCTACAGTATATAGTGTAGAGTTGACCTTCGCATTATGCCTGCTATTATTTCAACCAAGCATTTAATAACACATTTGAAAAAGTATTACATTTCCTCAACAAACCAGACAGATATTTGTGGCCATGTCTCTGTGTTCGCGTATGAACCGTACCCGAGTACACATGAACCACGCTCGAGACTGTTTGGGATGTGTTGCATTCGGATCTGAGCACTACAAGTCCCTACTGTTAAAGTTCCCTTGTACACAGCCAATTTTTACACTTTTTTGTTTTTTAATACAGAAGATAACTACAGTATATACAAGTCATTATATAAATGTATCCAAATGTAACACGCTTAAAGCAAAACAGCGAGACAACTATAAGGACTCAGACAGGTAAATAGATAGACAGGCAGAAAGGCAGACATACACACAGAAAACCAGACAGACAGACAGTCAGAACGGGAGACAAAAAAAACAGACACGCAGGTAGATAAACAGAAAGGAAGACAGACAGAAAAGCACACAAAGGCACATAAAAAGGAATGCAGACAGACAGAAAGACCAACAGACAGACAGATAGACAGAGATAAAGGGCGATAGAAAACCAGACAGGCAGAAAGACAGACAGACAGAAAAAGAGAAGGCAGACAGACAGATAGAGAAATAGAACAGACAGACAAACAGACAGTAAGGTAGACAGACTGACAGACAGGCAGAAAGGCAGACAGACAAACAGACAGAGGAATTTGTGCCTCATTAGCCAAATCTTGAGTAATATGGCGAAAAACACGAGTACACACTTTCATCCACAAGTTACACTTTCATCCAGATGTTTTGCGACACCAACACGAAAGTTTTTCTAACAACCGCTGTCCTGTTAAATTTCTTAAAGCAAGCGAGCCGTAGTCAGCCATCAACCAAAAGAGCTTCAGAGTCGTGACCCCGGGTCATTTACCTGCATCTCCGTTCTCTGTGACTGTGTCGACTGACCCCATGGAGTGGATAAGATGCAAAATGGAGGCAAAATAATCACATATTTAAAACACACACACACACACGCAGGTCATGTATGTGTGTTAATCACAGTTAGGCATGTGCCGGTATTCCATCGTGCTAATCATCATCTGTTTTATGCAGCAGCTGTGATCTTACAAGAGAGAATAAACTGCGGTAATTAGATTACACTCTAAGAGTCACCACTTTACAGCGAGAAAATAAGCTAAATAAGCTATTAGACACTACTGTCTGAGTGTGCCGAGATATTCTTTCACAAAAATCCTGCTTGCGTTTGCTGAATAACACTAACACTATCATTAATGCTAATGCTAGGACGCATGTGAGCCACATGTCCATGAACAAGCAGATAATAAGAGCTAATGATCCAGAAGTCAATACAGCATGATGTAGTGTGTAAACAATCCTTAGCACATGTCTTACTGTGTTAGGAAGTGATAGAGAGAAATCCAAAAAAAATGCATAACACACACACACACAGACACACACACACACACACAAACCTTAACTATAAGCACTACATTCTAGCGATCATTCTAGCATTCTAAATCTAATAACTAATAAAACACACTGCTGGTGTTCACTAACGCTGCTCAGCAGAGAGTTTGTGTTTCTGCATGGTCTGCTACTGTGTGTGTATGTGTGTGTGTGTATGTGTGTACACGAAGAGAAAGTGAGTGAGAGCCAGACAGAGAAATTGACAGAGAAATAAAAGATAAGGCAGAGAGACAGAGTAAGAGAGCAGATGGGCAGGGAGAGAGAGAGAATGTAAAGGAGCAATAGACAGAAATAGAAAAGAAAATAGTCTGAAAGGGGGAAGAAAGAAAGAAAGAAAGAAAGAAAGAAAGAAAAAAAGTAAAGCACAAAGAAAATATAAAGAAAGTTTACATGAAAGGAGAACAGAGAATGAAAGAAAGAAAGACATTCTTAAAAGAAAGAAAGAAAAAAATATTTTAAAAGAATTAAAGTACTTTTAAAAGAAATAATTAAATAAGTAAGAAAAAAGAAAGAAAGAAAGAAAGAAATTTTTAAAGAAATAAAGTGTAGAGAAAAAAGAAAGTATAAAAGAAATTCTCTTTTAAAAGAAAATAATTAAATAAAAGAAAGAAAAGACACTTTAAAAAGAGTTAAAGTATTTAAAGAAAGAATTAAAGAAATAAGCAAGAAAATAAGAAAAAGATTCAGAAAAAATAAAGAGAGAGAGAGAGAGAGAGAGAGAGAGGACTAAAAAAATGTGACAAATCAGTCACAGTTATTTCTTTGTGTGTGTGTGTGTGTGTGTGTGTGTGTGTGTGTGTGTGTGATTGGATTTTATTAGATCTGCGAGTATGTACATAAGGCTGAACCCCTTTTTTCATGTCATCGTGTAAAGCAGAAACACAGCACTACACACACTAAAGCCAGCTAATAATGACCCTTCTGGGTCAAAGTTCACGCTATAGGGCCTAATGCACTTCATACCAGTTACTTTCTTCTGCTGGTCCTCCCATGTCACCTCTGAGGTCACGGCACAGAAACACGGAAGAAACACACGACTTTAGTGCTGATGGAGTGCTCCAAGGAACTAACACTGTGGCGTTATCACTGATGAAGGCTTTTTCAATTATAATTTATTTGTTTATTTATTTGTATATTGGACACACAATATAATAAGGTCAGAATTTTGGGAGCGACAGCAGTTAAGATGCTGCACTACTGATTGAAGGTCCTGAGTTCAAACCCCAGCTCTGTCACTGTTGAGCCCTGTTCAGTTCTATACATTACATAACTGTACTGTAAGTCTCTGCCATATTCCAGAAATAATACAGCAAAGTTACAGCATGAGCGGTTAAAGCTGTTATATGATCTTCTACAGTTCTGTACATGGATTTATGCTAGTCTATATCGTACACACACACACACACACACACACACAGTGTGCACTTGCCTTTCCGCCCGTTGACAGGTGGGGGAGCCACAGTCTTTTCCTCAATTTCTTAACATGACAAGAACACACATATCACACACACACACACACACACATCAGTTTTTAAAGAAATAAACGGAATAGCAATGACACCACAGCAAACACACATCACAGAAAACACACACTTCTTTAACCCAAATATATAAAAAAACAATAAAAGTGTAAGATTACACACACACACCCACACATACAGACTGATACACACACTTGTGTAAGCTCCTACAGAACTAAACAGTATGTCACTAAGACATCACAGCACACCTCCATGAGCTCCAACAATCCGTTCTATCACGTTTTATCTCGTGTCCTGTTTAAAGTTTCGATTTTCATCTGTCTTCTAAAAACAGCTGGAATAAACGAGTGGAACAAGCAGATTGAAACCACACACACTAGTAACACACCTGACACAGGGGGAGGCGGAGCTGGAGGCGGATCTGATTCAGATGAAAGTGAAATGACAGGTTCGACAGACAATGAAGGGGCGGGGTCTGGTTCAGAGGCGGAGTCTGGTGCAGAGTGAGGTGCTGGGGCTGGAGGCTCCGCCCCCATGAGTGCTTTGGTGATAAGAATGATGGAAGAATATTGAAAAACAATAACAAATGAATAAAAATATTAAGAAGACAAAAAATAACAAAATAATGTAGTGAGAAGATTTACTTACAAGATGAAAATGCATTCATTTACAAAATCTTTTTTTTTTATTTGTGGAGTCTCTGGGTGTTTGTTCATTTGTTTGCTTTTTTGTTAGTAAAGTCTACTTGATGTAATAAATTTTCAATATTTAAACTTGTAACATTTAAAAGTAACTTTTTTTTATTGCTTGTAAAGTCTAAAAAAAACTATAGTAAAATGTAAACATTTGTGAGCCACTTCTCTTGTCATTTGTTTGTTTGTAAAGACTAATTTATAAAAAATACTTATGTTAACTTGTTTAAGTATGTGAGAATTTTTCTGCTTGTTTTTTTTTTGTTGTTGTTGTTTGTTTGTTTGTTTCCAAAGTCTACTTGATATACTAAAGTTTCTAGTGACATAACAAAATTACAAGTAACATTTTTCGTTGTTTGTTTGTTTGTTTTAATATTTATGAATACCTTTTGTAAATTCTCAGTTAAATCTAGTTTGCAATTTTTTTTTCATTAACATTTTTTGTATAACCCCACCAC
>JAOVVB010232778.1:0-10326 GCA_028570985.1 Heterobranchus longifilis
ACTGTAACAGCACTATAGCTGCACTTTCTACCTATATATGTAGTATAGTTGTGACATCACAACCATATGGAAGTCCTGGCGGCTCGTTTAAAGGCACAGTTTCTGAATATGTGCTGTGTGCATTTCTCCGTGGATTGAGCTTTTTGATACTTTAACATTATATTTTTATAGCACCTGCTTTATAATAAAAAACAGACATGGAAATCTCACTTTTTACAATATGGAACCTTTAAAGAACAACTTAACATCAGCTGAAAATGTTACTATAGGGAGTATCAGTGCACCGTGACATCACTGGTGGGTGTGGTCACGTGCATTCTTGAACTCTGAATCATTAAAAATATTGTAGTTAATAATAAATCACTTAAAACATATATGTTAACAAGTGTAACGATATCTTTTTTTAGATCTCTGTAAACATGCACACTGATAACCTGGCTGTATTTGAATCAGGTCAAGCAGTGGCAGTGATGAATACAGGGGTTATTTGGGACGGCATGCAGTTGAATCCTTAATCAGGACAAAGTATGCATCGTTTCAAAGTGCAAAGCCTAACAATACTATTTGTGTAAATCATTTTAAGAACCCTATACCACTGCGGCAACGGCTGCTTATTCTGTAACACGGGTACACAAAAGAAAAAGAAAAAAAAACAAGAAAGTGAATACATAGATTTTTACCCTTTGTGCCTCTGCAGTATCACTTAGTCTGACTTAAAGGTTTTACTTACATTGTGTATCGCATATTAGTACTATTTTCTATGAATGCACCATTGCATCATTGTTATTCAGTTGAAGCTTTGTTTGCTGATGATTTTTTTTTTCCCAGACTGTGGCTGTCATGCATTACAAAAAAAAAACAACAACTTGCAAGCTGAAAATGCACACGTTTTTTAAATGTACACTGACTCATCAACTTTTAATTTATCCTCTATCCCGATTTACTCTAACCATTTGAATTTTGAATCATCTGAAGCAATATGTTTTGCTGAACACACACAACAGTATTTTACTTTGAATCCCACCGGGGTTTTGCTTTCTACTAAGGCTGACCCGAATGATTCGAAGCTTCGAGCAATGACTTGGTAATCAATGTCCAAATGTGTGGTCGAATGCTTTGTTGTTATATATGCATCGATCACACGCAGGACTTTCACACACGAGACCGGAGTTTGAGTCTGTGTGTATCACGTGACCGGCACATTTAAAATGTAAGATAGAAGTAGAGATTTTAATGTCAATCCCTGTGTTTTTTTTTACTAACCATACCAAGTCATTTTGATGACTAAACTAAGTATATTTGTAGCCTAACATTAATCTCAATGTTAATGACATGTCTATCAGGCGACCGGGATATGTATTTGAAATAGGACACATATTCGTATGATAATATACAAACTGCTGTGTGATACT
Organism: Heterobranchus longifilis; assembly: GCA_028570985.1. Lineage (NCBI taxonomy): Eukaryota > Metazoa > Chordata > Actinopteri > Siluriformes > Clariidae > Heterobranchus > Heterobranchus longifilis. The sequence continues at coordinate 1,413 of JAOVVB010232778.1, forward strand.
TTTCATATGATATTATACGAAGTGTCTGAAAATGGAGCTGAGAAGATCGATAGACAGACAGACAGAAGAACATGTCACGTCCTGCTTGTCACCTCCCCGCTGTGCCACACATAGCCCCCCCCTCCTCAAGCCCGCAAAAAAGGTATTCAGGACAGCCCTACTTTCTATGACACAGCTTTTTGACTGAACAGCAGAGCTGCTCTCCATTACACCAAGGTCAATTGTATTTGTCAGAATGTGTCTAACAGAACCTATCAAATTATCTCATTGTTTTTCCTTTAGGGCCTATGCATCTGTTCAACTAGAAAATGAGCCCAGAAAAGAAGAGTGCTGACAGTTTTCCTGTCGCTGTATTCAGGTCACAGAGTCTGGTAGTTACTGTAGATCTGCAGATCACACTGCTTCAGTGCCGGAGGAGACTCCTCTGTCTGGCACATCTTTTTTTTTCTATTTTTTTTAGCATATGAGTGATCAGTTTGTGCTCGACTATATTCAAAGTATGCTTTGTATAATGTGTGTTTTATGAAAACATTTCAAACCTGCATCTGTCTTCCGTGTCAAACTCCCGAATTCAGAACTTTAATGTTTGATTGCACTGCAGCAACAGAGTGAGAGAAGGAGCGATAATGGCAGCTGCAGAGGGGTGAGGGTTATTTTTGCTGGGGTGCTCTCACATCATTTTCTGCATTTTAGTTTTAGATGTATTGTTGCTGTGACTTTTGAACACTTTATTCACATGCAACCACGTTATAGGGAATCCACTTTGATTAGGGAGGGAAATGGGACGTGTGGCAGGTCCATCCAACAAATTGATTCGCTTTTTCATGTTCTCATGACTGTTTTTTGAGAAGACTTTAAAACATTAACGTGTGTTTAAACCCTGGCTTAATGGTGCTTTAGAGAGCAGTTCTATTGACAACTGGTAATGTTTTGACCTGATTGATTCTACAGGAATACTGTCCGTCTTACCTATTGATGACCCAGGGCATTCTGAGGTGCTCTCACAACATGTTCTGCATTTTTCTTCTGCATTTTAGTTTTAGATGTATTGCTGCCGTGACTGTTAATCACATTATTCACATACAACCACGTTATAGGGAATCCACTTTGATTAGGGAGCCGGAGATTATGGGATCCGTGGCAGGTCCATTCATTCATTTTTTCAAACGTTCTCATGACTGTTTTGAGAAGACTTTAAAACATGAATGTGTGGTTAAAGCTTGTGCTTTAGAGAGCAGTTCTATTGACAGTTGGTAAGGTTTTGGCCTGATTGATTCTACAGGAATACTGACGGTCTTTGCTACATTTCGGTGCAGTCTACACAGCTAATGATGACCCCCGGCATGCTGAAGGTTGTCACTAAACAAACTGACCCCTGATTGAGTTAAAGGCTGTCAGACATGATCGAAGAGCAGGTTCTTTAGTGCAGTGGTTCTCAAAGTGGGACCCCCAGGGGTCCCTGAGGGAGTACCAGCAAAATGTGGAATAATTTATTTTCACTAGAACTCCATCCATATGTAACATAATGACAGAATGTATGACTATTTTAGTCATGGGTTTCATACACTTTGTGTAATAAAACATCTAAAAGCAAAAATCCAGTCAGTTGCTGAAAAAAAAAAAATATATATATATATACACAGAAATAAAAAAGTTTTGGGAAATAAATAGGGGGGGAATGCAAATAATAAATTTATGCATTAAAACATCTTAAAAAAAAATAAGGGCAATACTAAATAAAAAATAAATTTAAAAAAAACATTTCAAAATGAATAAATACATTTAAAAATGAAAAACAATGAACATCAATTTATGTCACATTGTATCAATTAATTAATGCCTATTTTTTTTTTTTTTTTTTTGGTACATTTAATAGCATATCAATTAATTTATTAATCAAGACATTCATGTTTTTATTTTGGCAGCTTCTGTCCTCCATATTATTAATTAATTAATTACTTTTTTTACTTTATTTTTTATTTATTCTAAATGTATTTTTTTTAATGTATTTATAAATTTTTAAATGTATTTATTATTGATTTTTTATTTTCCCTTTGCATTTCCCCCCCTATTTATTTCACCAAACATATTTATTTCTGTACATTCATTTTTGATTTGCTCCCCAGTATATTAGTATACTATCTTGTAAGGGGTCCTGTCTGTGTGTTGTTAATATGGTTAATAGTCCTGATTTTACCATAACATCCCGAGTCAATTGGAGACATATATGTACACAGTCCCCCACTACTGTAACATAAACACACATATTCAACTATATGAACACCTCAATTTGTTATTACATAATATATTTATCACTAATGCATACACTGTAGAAATTAATCCTAGGAGTAGAAGCCGGGTTACCAAGATGTAGATGTAGAAAAAAGGGGAAATAGGTAGAAATGTTTTGAAAGGAAGAAAAGGCACCAAAATTAAGCTGCAAGAAGAAGAAAGGGGATTAACATTATAATTTAAGAAGACAAGGGGAGAGCATGAGTAAGAGTCGATATATTTTTTGTCTTAGATTCAGATTTTACTTCTTTTTATAGTTATATAATGAACATTGTTAGAGGGTGCCTGAGGCCGAAGATTTTCATTGCCACCAACTGATTGTTGCGCACAAGAATAAAGAACTTGAACTTATGTTCATTATTCACACCTGTGCTTTTCCAACTGTGACAAGTCGAAATGGATTCCGTGAATTCTGAGGTTCAAAACCTGTGTGGTTACCATGGAAAATGTTATAATGCAGAGACAACTGACACACACCAACCACCGGCTGATTGCATACAGAAAAGGTTGCCGATATTACCCTGAAGGACAAGAAATAGAGAAAACACTGGCACAAAGTCAGAGTAAAATTAAAATACAGTGACAAAGATATCCTTTACCTCTGGTGGTGTAAACATGATAAATGGTCTCACAACAGGGTGATGTCAACATTTGCATTTGTTTCCCCCATAATGTTTTGACATGTGTCAAGCAAAACTCCGGTTTAAAGTTGCACTTCTTTGTCAGCACTGAACTCGGTGAGAATACATCAGAGATAAGCGCGTTTGTCTGACTGAGGGCATTCTTTTGGAGACGGGCTGTCTGACTTTGCACATTTGTCTTCTGCACTGAGGCACATCAGCAGTTCATCTTGATAACGGAAAGGGCTATGTGAGCGGATTTGGTGAAATAACCTTTTGTGAATATAATTTGAAAAGCAATGTGTGGGTGTGTAGGGGGTGTAAATTAAAAAAAAAAAAAAGGAAAACCGGAATGATTGTATCATAAAACATTTTATCTCAATGCCTTTTGTACAGCTGACCTGTGCCTCATAAAATTTCTTGACTGACTTTTTGCAATGTGCTGTACTTTCTGTGAGCTCTGTTGTTTGGGAGAAAAAAATAGTTGTAGTTTATTTTAATAAAAGTTTAGTTGGCATAACTACTTTGGGAATAACTTTTTCTGTTTGGTAAAGGTAAAGTGCTCTCAAAGATACGAGCAGAGATACAGTAGAGTGTATGACAAAGAGAATGAAGTTGTACTCAAGGTTTTTTATCAATGCATCCAAGATCTCTATTTTTCATGTGAATGACAGTGAAGTGGCTAGATGGAACATGCAACAGAGAGAGCCCATGAGTGGGACTCTTAGGGGCCAAATGGAACCCTCTCCAGCCAATTAGAGGGTGCAGTGCGATCGATCCCCATGGCAACGCAGATGAAGGGCCCAGCACTCTGCACCGCCTCCTGCTCCTTCTCTGTCCCTGTCTTTTCATATGGAAATTTACTCAATTGTCCTGAGCTCCTCCCGCAGAAATGGCATGGACGGACATGTTTCCTCGAGTATGAGTGGTGAGAAACAGTACTTGAGGAGCACCAGAAATAAACAGTTCCGATGAGAGGATGAAAAGACTGGCTCAGATGTTGTTTGTTTACCTGTTCACTAATTTAACAATCTTTCAAGAAGTTGTAGGGAAATTACTTTGCCTGTGAAATGGAGGGAAGTAATGTTTCAGAAGTACATTAGCACATACATCAAAATGAGACAGTTCCATTAGCATGATAGTTTCAACATCCTTCCTGGAAAATGGGTTTTTGAAACCAAAAAGAAGATGTGACTCACATGTTCTTTATTCTCTTTTCAGACACAGTAATGCAGGTTGAACGCACTCCTAAAATCAGTGTGTGTCCTCCAATTTGGGTTGAAGCATAGACTGTATAAAATATGGACGTAGTCTCTGAGTCACCACCCATACGTTTCTGAAGAGCCATTGTGAAGCTCAATGTGGGCGGCTCCGGTCGTCACCATCTTGGTCGTGCCTGACGCTGCCTAACTCCCGGCTAGTCTTGTGTAGCCAGACCTATCTCCACAGCGCTGTTTCCGCGCTGGGGGGGAAGGTCTGGATTGAATAGCTTTCACTCCAGTATAGTGGAAACAACTCCCTGGCCTGTTTATATATCTTTAAACCAATCACAATCGTCTTGGGCGGCGCTATGCCCCAGCTGCAGTGAAGGGACTTTGACAACCACATGGAAGGAATAATTCTAAAATGGGCAAAGAGGTGGACCGTGGATGGAGCTGAGGCGAGCCGAATGACGCCTACATATGCTCGCCACCTGTGACGGCACCCACCTGCCACTCAAAACAGCCACGCCCTTAATTATGCCAACACATTCTCACTCCCAACTCGTCAAAAACCACAGCTTGGTCAGGACCACTTGGCATCACTTACCGCTCTGGGTATCCCCTTGGCGTCATTTTTCAACGTGCTGTTTTCCGCCCATTTTAAACCCATGACGGCCGCTGTGTTTTCCACCCATTTTAAGTACATATGCCATCGCGGCTATAAACGCGTCATTAACGTTGTGATTAACGTTGTAAAACGGGACTACTTCGGTGTGTTTAGGCAACAAGATGACTGGGTATGCTTTGTAAAAAAAACCCACTGGGATTGCATTAAAATCCCTACTTCCAGGTCACAAAGACTGTAACTGAAGCTGTAACAACAACAAATACCACATGCAGTTATGACGTGACACAGGGCGTGACATAGGACATCATGTAAGTTACGCACAGAGTTTAAAAATAAATCTGACTTTTATTTTCAAAATGAGACCTGAACCCTGGTCTCTTGTGTGAATGATCCACCCATCTCCCCTCCTGCCTGCTCAGTGAGTGTCTTTGTGTCTTTTAAACAGTAATTTAACATGGGGGTCTATGGGGATTGACTCGCTTTTGGAGCCAGCCTCAAGTGGCCATTCAAGGAAGTGCAGTTTTTGGGCTTCTTTTTTCAGCACCGGAGGTTGCTGCTGGGGTTGGCCAGGGGATGGGAATTTTATTTTATGTTATTGACCAACATTTATGAACATTCACATACACAATTATAGGCTGGGGAAAAAAACAATATTATGAGAGAGAGTATATACGAGCAGTGGTAGAATATAAGTAAGTACATTTACTCAAGTACTATAGGCTACTTAAGTACAATTTTGAGGTACTTGAGGTACTTTACTTGAGTATTTCCTTTTTATGCTACTTAATACCAATATTGTAGGCTACTTTTTACATTTATTTGATAGCATTAGTTACTTTGCGGTGTCAGATTATTAATACAAAATATAAATCAGTCTGATGTATCATTACGGATTAAGCTACCCAGCAGCATATACCGTAGTTGGAATTAGCTCCATGTTTACCAGCTGCATCATTAGTGATGCTTACATATTAATGCATCGCTAATTATAATTCTGTAAAATAATAATTATTCTGAAATGGGCCATTCTGCATAATGATTACTTTTACTTTTTGAACATTATGTATATTTTGATGCTAATACTTATGTACTTTTAGTTCAACAAAATGCTTTACTTGTAACATAGTATTTATACACAGTGGTATTGCTATTTTTATAGAGAGTAAAATATTTAAGTAATTCTTCCACCACTGTGCATGAGTGGGCGAGTGAGAGAGATCCACCAAGAGAGAAATTGAACTTCATGTACTATTGATTTTAACTAATGTAATAATTCTGTGTCATTTGAGTGCGTCATACATACTGTATATCTCCTGTATAATTCAATTACTCCTTTATTCAATTCTATCCAGATGTATTTGTCATCAATAGTCTGATCATAGAGAATGGAAAGAAACATGGCTGAAGTTCTGGCCAATCAGAAAGGATCAAAACCACTTATTTTGGTAAATTATCTTCATTCTTGTCATGAAAAGCCACAGTATAAAAGCACTTGCACATACAGGCACTGCATTGCCTCTATGTTTGCCTGTATAAAACATTTTTAAAGTATATTTTTGGGGTGAAAGCTTAAACAGAAATTGCAAAGAATATATATTTGGTTATCAAAGTGGTGACAAATAATCCATGAAAGCATTAAAGCACAGTTTATAAAGGAGTCAGCATGTCAAACATATATATCTATTTTTTTTCTCCTCAATGATTTCACTGCAAACAATGCCTCACATTGTTCACTGACACTGTGCAAAGACTTATTATTATGGAACGGATTCTTATGAAGTGCCCTGGGGGACATAATTCAAACTCTCTCTCAACTCTCAATAACACTTACACAAGTGAATTTTCACTTAAAAATATATTTTGAGAGCTTTGCACGCTGCATACAATTATGCAGTGTTACAATTAAAAAATATATATTATTGTGTTAATATAGATTTAAAAAGCTGCTCTGACCCATAAAATGTACTGTAGGCCTATATATTGTTCAGAACATTACATTACATTAATAAATACAGCATTTTGAACAAAAATGATAAATAAAACAAATCTAGTAGATATTTTTTCAACTCTTATTGTATATTATTATATAAGTGAAGGAAACCAAACATTTTAATGGTGAAGACCATAGCCGTAGACTTTGGGGACGGTGCAGGAGACACGTCCCCTCCAATAAAAACATGAAAGTAGCAGAAGACTTTTATTTTGACGGACCACTAGAACATGACTCATAGATGCAACAATTCCTCCAGTAAAGTAGTGTGTCATATGTGTGTTGACTCAGAGGGGAGAACATTAAATGAGAAAAGTTCAGTCAATATTTGACAGTAATACAGATTGCCTGAGGACCATTATAGGTAAAAAAAAAAAAAAAAAAGAAGAAAATTACGGATCCGGGAAGGGGGTACATTTATGATTTAAAGAAACAAATTGACGAGAATTCTGACATTATAGTCATAAATTTGTGATTTGTCTTGCAAATGTATGACTTCATAATCTCAGAGAATATTCAAGTTTTTTTTCTTGTAAATTTACAACTTTAATCTCGGAAATGCTGAGTTATTTCCTCTGAATATGAGTCCCCTTTTAAAGACATTTCCACCATCGATTGATACATAAACAGTTTACGAGGACACATAAATGAAGTGTTTGACACTTAATATTTTCTGGGGGAGGAACCCCAGAAAACCCCTGTTTATTAATCTGTGTCCCCACCAGTGTTGAAATGAAACCGAGGCCCTTGATGAAGATAAATCTATGTTAGCATTTTTGATCAGTAAAGACACTATTAAAGTGTGCGGAAAAACAGTACTTCCTCCAATGTCACAGAGTAAGCTTCCAGTAAGGAAGGGATGGATTTCAATTATGTGTCTGCAGTTTTCACTGTGTGCGTGCGTGCGTGCGTGCGTGCGTGCTTTCTCTGTGCAAGGTTATTCTGGGCGTGAGAGGTAAACTTTATCATTGTCCCAGACTGTGCACAGCTCAGGAGGATTCCGTAAGAATCATTTGACCTTTTTCTCACACCGACTCTCCTGAGATGAGAAAAGTCCAGTGGCCTCATATAGTATATTTTGACTTAATTGGAACTCTGTGACTGCAGCAAAAATGCTTGCATGTTGGGTTAAATTTTAGTCGCTAAATCAGAGAATACACAATGGTAGCTTTTCTAACTTTCCAACTCCAATTTTCTCACCTTCAAACTACTGATGACTCTTTTATCAGGGCCATTTGCCCTGTAAAGAGGCAAAATGCGTACTCAAAAATCCACAAGGAATTAAAAGAGCTTGGCATATCCTATTCATCACATGCTATTAGCACAGACTTCCCTTTCTGCTCATGTCTGGCACAGCAGGGTGAGAGACACTCAAGCCTTTACCAAAAATAATGACAAACCTTTCTCTGTAATGGCTTTTGTGTGTACACCGACGTGTATCTGAGCACATTTAGGCCTGCTCATTTGTCCGTCTGCGTGCATGTATGTGCTAACCAATGCTATTAGATGACCACGCCACAGTACAAAAAGAAATCACACCCCCTCAGCTGAATTCAGCTGCAGTGAATGTGGACCTTTAGGAGAGCCTGGGGTGATCCGGCAATTGGAGCACACGACGGAAATGGGGTGAGACGGATGAAAAACAGGAGAGGGAAAGGGATAGGTGTGTGAGTGAAAACGCTCAATCTGGAAGAGTGGCGATGTGCTATAATAGCTGCAGAGCGAGGCAATCTTGTGGAGTTGAATAGTGTTGAAAGTGCTCAGATAGAATGGTTAAAAACAGAGCTTAGTCTGAGCTGAATGCTATTGTAAAGCAGAGGTCACACGCTGAAGGACGGATGCATTGCACGACCCACGTCTTCCCTGTGTGTGAGCTGGTGGTGAGTTTCTACTATTTTCCACTATTTTTGCTTCCTCAGGTGGGGTCAGGATGTGTCGGAGACCTGAGGTCACCTCTACCAAAAAAAGACCGTGGCTAACATCCCAAAAGGCAGTTGCAGCACAGATTTAGGTGTGTGAGGACACGGCGATGGAAGAACAGAAGGTGCAACATTCGAATGTCAGATCAAAGCATGCAGGAGGGCAGAGGATGAAAAGATTGCGGCCTTGATCTTGGAGACACACACACGCCAAAACACATGCACACACATGAACACTGCGACAGGAAGCCAAAAGGATACAT
>JAOVVB010232779.1:0-10325 GCA_028570985.1 Heterobranchus longifilis
TGATTAGATGTCTTTGTTTTCTCACCATGTGTGTATAGATACATGTGTCCTTGCATCAGTGGTCATGTTGGGATTTCAGATAGAAGTTCAGCTGTCTCATGGGACTTGCACATGAAAAGCGAGAGATATGAAGAGAAGTTTTATAGAAAGCAAGAAATCTTTTGATAATTCTTGCATTTTCATGTGTTAGGCTCTTCTGTCACATTTTGCCTCCCTCCCGTGCATGTATGTGTGTGTGCGCCTGCATCAAAGCCCCACCATCACACAGCAGTCTTTTCCTATGTCCCAGTTATATCACTCTGCCTCCACCCTTTCCTCCCCCACAATCTCCCTTGCCACCTGCCTTTATCCTCAGTATGTCAGACTACGCTCCTGCCATACCTAGTGTTTCCATTCAAAGTATTCGCTGCATCACGCCTCCGAATGCCTCAAGAAATGGCAAAGTAACCCGGAACCCAGAAACACGGAGCTCTGTGCAGCAACAGTGTCACCTAATCTGTTCTCATACCCACCGGTGTGTCGTATCAAGTAGCTCATGTTTTAAAAACAGGCAAGTCAACAAATTGTTCTGTGTGGCGTTTATTACCACACAAGGCATAAAATAATAAAGCGACATAAAGAATATGGCACACAAGCAGCAGCATGTCGTGTTGCCGATTCCTCAAAAGTTGTGTGGGTATTTAGTGTGAGCCGTGCAGGTTTGTTTGCAGTGCCTCTTTGATCAGTTCTCCTTTTTGCCGGCTGCATCCCTCTCTGTTTGCATCCCACTGTTTCACGTCGTTGGCTTGTTGCCTAGCTGTGCGTGTACGAGGGCTGTAGCTCTCATTAGCACCTGTGTTGACATGACTGGCGTATCATCTGAGGGTTGTTTTCCTCTTTCTCTATCCCTTTTTTATGTTTCCATCTCCTACCAGCTTCCTCTTGCCCATTGTACATACAGTTGCCTTCGAATGCTCTGGGTTTTCCCTTAACCCTTTGAACTCTGCAATAGAAAAGGTCTGCCAGTTCCTTCATTGGTATTTTTCTTTATTGTGATGTCATGTCATGGAGTATCTTAAAATATTTCATGTCCCTACAGTCTGTACAACCTAAGCTAAAAGGTTATGTAAGTCAATGAACCATAATAATTGATAAAAGTATTGAAATTGTGTCATAAACAATTATAATTGTTCATGTTTTTTCATCACATTTTGCCAGATAAACACACAAAACATATTGATCAAAATTATTTCTGAATGTAGAAACACAAACAAAATATTTATTAACACTATTTGAACTGCGTACATTTTTATTTTTTTTGAGATATGCTCAATTTCATGAGCAGAGTACAAAGTGCTTTGCACCGCATGGAACGACATCATCACCAGCATGTAACATGATGGCGCGAAAGACAGAAGCCTTAGCTTTCTGCTGCAAAAACAATAAATACCCTACCTATCATGGGTTTTATTTTAGATTGATTTAAACAGAATCATGCAAACAGCAATCTCCCGCGGCCATTACAGGGCAATACCACCGTGCGCTACTTTTCACCACGTTTTGCACGACATGTCACATAACATAATGACATCATCACAAGCGTACAACGCGATGATGCCAAAGACAGAAGCCTTAGCTTCCCCCTCCAAAATGAAAGAACACTCTATAACTATTATGTTTTTTGGGGTTTTTTTAGATAGATTTAAACAGGATCATGCAAACCACGATCTCCACAGAGATAAATAACTCTCCTTCCTCATTCTCATTCTCCCTCTGTGTTTCACTCTGTGTCTCCCTCTTTCTCTCTCCTGCTCTGTTCCTCTCACTCTGTCTCTCTCCCTACCAGGGGTTTTTAATTAATGGCGAGCCATGATGCTTATCTTATCAGCAGATCACTCTGCTTTCTATTAACTACACTGACAGAGCTGGGAGGCTGCAGGGGATGGATGACACACACACACATACACACACACACACGCTCAAACACACATATGCACAGTCATGCACATTAACACATTGTCAGATACATACATACACTGAAGTACAGACAAATTAATATGAAAACACTTGTGTGCACGCACACACACACACAGACGCTGATGGACACAATCTCACACCGAGACAAACAGACACAGAGGTGTACACATAAACACACATCATGATCCTATCTTAATCTTGCCACACGCACACACACACGCATGCATGCACACACACTCACACACATAAACAAACAAACTGGTATGATGGTATCTTGCTGTGTGATTTAAAGGGGTGTTGTTTGAGGGTCTCTCCTCCTAAATCCCCTAAATGCCTTGGGAATCCCTCCCTCTTCCTCCCTCTCTCTATCTCTCCTCTACCTCCCTCCTTCAGTCCTGCTTTCTGGCTGAATGAACACTTATCATTCGGCAGATAAAGAGCCGTCCACGCCGGAGCTTGCTTTATCTTTGAGAGCCATGTTTACTCCCCGTGAACGCTCTGCTTTTCACAGATGTTTCGTAGACCACATTCTCTTGATCCGACAGAGATGAGAATGCTGTGTCGAGGCTTCATTTTCTGCTGCAAAAACTTCAGACACACACACACACAATCCTCCACCCCATCAATTTTAACTCACCAAGCAGGTCAATTGTCCCATGCTTACCACTTTTTCATGTTTGGGGAAGCTGAGCGATAGGGGGCAAAATATATCAAGGTTTTTTTTCAGTGAGCCACATTTTGGCACAAACAGTGAGCATGAAGGCAGAAACAACAAATCCAATCCTCAAACACCACGATCGATGGGAGCGGAGGAATTTCAACATAGGTTTTCTTCAGCTCACATTGAGAGTTTACAGTTTTCTGAAAGAGAGAGAGATAGAGAGACAGAGGAAGAGACAGAGTGGTTATTAGAGAAAATATTACAGTAGAGTGTGGAGACACACAGTCGTGCACGTGTGTGCACACACAAAGTCGCCCACACTTTCTCGCACAGTCATAATTTTCTCATTTGGGGGACCGTAGCAAAACAATTATCAGCAGAGGATAATACAATAAAGGAGACCATTTCCTGGGTATTACCAAGGGACAAAACATTTATTTCACTTTGTCCAGTGTGCTCATAGGAGTGTAAACTCCTAATGGTAGAAAGTATAGAACATAACTCACACCACTCACATTGCAGACAGCATGCAGGCAGTATTAATGCTGTGCTGTGCAATTCTTCAAACTATTTACCCCTTTTTCTAAAACTAGTTCTAGATTTCTGTCAATTTGTGGTTGTACTGAAATGATCGTAAAGGTCCCATATTGTAAAAAGTGAGATTTCCATGTTTTTTTTTTTTAATTATAAGGCAGGTCTAGGTGCTATATAAATACTGTGAAAGTGTCAAAACGCTCAATCCACTGAGAAAGCTATATTATACATGTAGAAAGTGCTGCTACAGTGCAATGACAGTGCAGAGATGCTGAGAGTGCAGATGCAGAAGACCCGCAAACAGTGACCAATCAGAGTAGACTGGGTTTTTTCGGGAGGGGGGGGCACTAAAACAGAGCGTATCAGACAGAGACTGTACATTCAGACAGACAGTATGAGAAAAATAAAGTGTTTTTTGAACATTAAAGCATGTAAACATGTTCTAGTAGAAACCCAAAATACATATGAACCTGACATTGAGCATAATATGTCCCCTTTAATATGTATTAACTTGCTTGCATTGTGTTTCACTACATCAAGATAATACAGATGGCCTTCAGCGTTCCCTCAGACATGGTAATCTCTAGGATCTTCATTTTGCCAACCACTTTGGTTCAAAACATTCATCTCTATAGCTGTTTTTTCACCGCACTTGCATTTCACATAAAATCCCATACCAGCCAAACTATGCAGACAATACTGTGATGATTTATTTTTCCTTGGATCTCCTTGGAGCCTTTGTAAGTGACACTTGGCTAATGTTTTCATACTTAAAAACACAGTTGTAAAGCTTCTTATGAACTCGCTCTGTGTTGAATCATCTGGCCATAGAGAGCTGAAAGACATTCAAAGAATCAGTGTGTTGTTCTTCAAGGAAAAAACTCCTCTTCAGTTATTTGCAAATACAATTTGAGCCCAATTTTTCATGTGTTCATGGATGCCATCTGTTTAACCTGCTGGCCTCATCTTCACACGCTCTCATTTCTTATGGTGGAAATGGCAATGTTTTGATTTCAGTGTCTGATTAGCATTGTTTCTGTCCCACTGTGTTGCTTAACTTGTAAAGCCATCTCCCATAAGAAAACAGCTCTGTGGTTGAAAACAGAACAAAAGCAGGTTTTTACATTTAAATCTCTTCCATCATACTTTTTATCGGTTTGTCTGTCTTTCTCTGTGTATACTGTGTAACCGTGTAAGTGAACGTGTGAGTATGTGTAGCTCTGGGTATGTTGGGGAAAGGAGTCTGTGATTTTACTGGAATACTTTCAGGTAATCTCCTGTGTTTTGGTGAGATGCTTTGTTAAAGTGCTGCAGGAATCAAAGTGTCTGTCTGTCTGTCTCTGTGCAGAGAGTTTGGGTGGAGAGATCCGGAGCTGCCAGAGGTGATCCAGATGTTACAGCACCAGTTCCCATCGGTGCAGTCCAATGCTGCAGCCTACCTACAGCATCTCTGCTTCGGAGACAACAAGATCAAAGCTGAGGTTCGTGTGTGTGTGTGTGTGTGTGTGTGTGTGTGTGTGTGTGTGCGCGCGTGCGTGTGCGTGTGCGTGTGTGTTAGATTAAAGACTGTGTAGTAGTGTGATTGTAACTTGGATGATAAAAGCCATGAAGGTGTATATAAGGGACCAAGCGAATACTTTCATATGAGTTGCAGTCTACACAGCTCAGGCTGTTTTGCATTTTCATGCAGTGGCTTTCAAGAAATAGTGCTTTAACTAACCTGTTCCACATTGATGTTCTGCATGATAAAGCTTGCCGCAATCTCCATCCCTAAGCTGTGCCTTATATTGAGTAGTATAGTGGCAGTGAAGTTCAATTAGTCCCAAAGTCACAAGTTTGTCTCTTAAAAGCAATTTTGGAGGGAAGCCCCTTTGAAACACTCTAATAAACCCTTTAATAAGGCCAGCGGTGCTCTAAAACAATGGCAGCAGCACATGCAGATACACTCACATCCAAACTCACAGATACACAAAGTCTTTTCTTTTTCTCTTTCATCAAATGCCCATCAACACACACACGCACGCACGCACGCACGCACGCACACACACACACACACACACCTCCCCACCCTATATTACCCTCAGAATCAATTTACCAGAACATGCAAGCGAGGACATTGACTATTTTTTCTTTTTGAAATTAATTTCAGTAGTCGGTCAATAGCTGCGACTGCAACCTCAATGTGATATCACGTTGCTATAAATACTCATTTACACACAAATACAAAGGAGCACACACCAGCATGATGTGCACACATATGCAAACCAAGTGACAAGCTCCGTGCCACAGAGCGGTTCCTTTGAATGGCCACTTGAGGCTGGCTCCAAAAGTGAGTCAATCCCCATAGTCCCCCATGTTAAAATGTCCAGTTTTACAGCAAAAATAAACACGTTTAAGCCCGGTACAGAAAAAAGGTTTTGGTCTCTAATGTCCCCATTCATGACACCTGTACCGGGGGGTGTATTTTTATATAATGCAAGCATTTAAATTATATTAAGGCTTGAAGATCTGCATAATTAAGGCATTGCTGCTTTGAGTGACAGGTGGGTACCATCACAGACTGTAGGCTTCATTCGGTCTGCCTCAGCTCCATCCACGCTTCACCTCTTTGCCCATTTTTGGATTAGCCTGGAGTTAGACGGAGCAGGTACTGCCAAGATGGCAATGGCCGGAGCCACCGGGAGCTTAATTTTGGCTCTTCAGAAACCTATGGGTGATGTCACAGAGACTACGTCCATATTACAGTCTGTGATGCAAACACACTTAAAACACAATCCTAAAAGCTCAATATGCAAAAAAACCCAGAAAAATGAATATTAACTGTCTGCAAATCCAGGCAATTAAAAACGAAAACAGAGCTAATATTCATTCACACCGACCCACTTACCCTCCCACACAAACAAAGACACGCACACATATGCAGTTACAAAATTGCAATCACACTTATATACACACAATACACATTACATACAAAAAACACCACATTCCATTCCCACCCCCTCGTTCACGTAGCTCTGAAAAAGTGTTTGTGTCTTTTGTAAAGGGTGTAATTATTGCCTGAATGGAGGTGTCCAACAATGGAGAAAACTGTGTATTGACAGTAGATGCTTTGGCCTGCCTTCATCAGTCTATTTGATTGTCTTGTTCAGGGCCCAAGGCGCTGCTTACACAAATTAAATCTGGAAGAGATATAAACCAACCAAAATCGACGCTTCGCATCACATCAAATAAGAGCAGGCATTCACACGCATATATCCACATGCACACACTGCCACATACAAAGACAATATGTGATGCAATGAGACGCACACAGAAATGTGCCCTCAACCGTATTTCTTAAATAGTTTTTAATGAAAAATAAACTTGACAGACGATCACTAAGCCAGATACGGGATATTAGTTTAGTTAAATATCTCTCTGTTAGAGAAGATATTGTGCTTTTATACTGTGATGAGAGTAATGAATTTGTTTTGTTATGATAAATAAGACTATCATTTATTTTAAAGCCTTGTTACCCATGAAACAAAGCAATGAACCCCTAACTGTTACCAATAGTGTTTACTTTTTTTTTTAATTTTTCTCCATTGCACATTGAGAGTGAAAACTAGTATTCTGCTTCCTCCTTTATTTCTGAAGTGGTTTAAAACTCAATAGCGCCTTTCATCGTATTATGTTTGATCACCCTGACAGACAGTAATACAGATGTGTGTGCATGTGCTGTAGAGCCACCGCATGAATGATGGCGCACATCTTGGAGCATCTTGACTGTCATTGACATTCTCAGATTTTCTTTATATCTGGCAGTCTCCATTCAATTTCAATCAAAGAAAATGTCGAACTTCCAGAACAAAATAAACATTTCATGACCTTCATAAGTGAGTCTGTGAATGGTAGTTGGTTTTACTATTGATGACCCCTCAACCTGCGTGCTAAATGTAATTAAAATGTTCCCTTTGTTCAGGGAACCTCTTACATATCTTGTGACAGAGCTTTTTTTCTTCTTTTCAACAAGTTGAAGAGTAAATGTGTGGCTGCCTTTGACTTTGACTCTCTTTGGTACCAGCAGGCAACAAAATTGTGTTTTATTAATTCTGAGAGGCATAGATAACTTAAAGATGTTCCTTTTCTTCAGTGACCTGCTCTTTGGCTATAATATTCTAAGGAGATACAGGACTTCACTCAATGGAGTTCTGCGATAATTCAGTAACAATTCTTTGTTTTCTGCATCCACCCATCGACTTCATAGCCCTGGCCCTCGCTGTTAGCAAGAATTTAATGTCGACAGACATTCCATTGATTAAGACTACCAAGATTACAAAAACTAAGGACAAATTTGTTCTGTTAATTGATTCTTTTTTGGATCAATGCTCTTTTTCATTGTTTACTTCACATAAAGTGTGCATCCTATTATATTTAACATGGCTCCTTGGGCAAGTTCACAGTGTCTTCCATCATTTGTCCCTATTGACTTCCATGATGGTTTTGTCAGGAGGCTGTGTTTAACTTTACTTGACACAGGCATCATTCCAATCAGCCGACAGGGAAGAGCAGACCAGGCAAGGGTATAGATATGGTTCAAAATGGTTATTTTTGTCATACATATGGATGTTTTGTTGAGCAATTAAAATTGATTGATTATGTTTGGGTGCAGAGCAGAGTAGTAAAAAATGCCACTGTAATATTTCACATCTTATGTACTTTAAAGGGGACGTATATGTGTATATGATATACATGCTTGTTTTTTGGTTTATATTTGTATTATTGGGTTTCTGCTAGAACATGTTTACATAAATTTACTAAAGTCCTGACAGCTTGTTTAAAGGCACAGTTTCTGAATATGCGTCGTGTGCATTTTTCCGTGGATTTGTTTTGATACTTTCACAGTATTTAAATAGCAGGTGGACACTTTTTACAATATGGGACCTTTAAATGTCCTATTGTCATCATTTTTTAAAACATTTTGAACACAGTGTTAAATGCATGACACATTGGCACACAGCCTTCTACAGTAGCAATTATTCATTTTCAACTATTGCACATTATGAAAGTAGTTCGTAATGACAGAGTTCTGCTGTCTGTGCGTTCGTGCGTGCGTGCGTGCGTGCGTGCGTGCACATGCATATTTGCGTTCAAACCTGTAAGCTTGCCTGTTTTAAAAATAACCTTCGACAGCAGTAGTTGAATATGCATGTCATTGGCAAATAACATGACAGCTTCATTACCCAGGGATTCATATCAAAGCAGATGTCACAGAAGATTATATAATAAAGGGACAGTTAATGCATTTTGATTTTCTTTTGCCAAAGCTCGGCAGACTGCACAGATGATGATTTCTCATGTCGTAGTTTTGTCCTGCTGAGCCACTGCTCCTTCTTGTTTGAGTTTCACAGGTGTGTCTTGAATTGCTTAGAAAATATCTTGGCTCGTGTAGCTACCCACTTGATTATTCATATATATTTATATTCATTATTTATCCATCAATGCTTTTCAGAAGCAGACATGTCATTTAAAATTTGACAGCTACTCTTTACAAAAAATAATAATTACCAGACATTTTGAAAGTGTTGCAGGTCATTTAAGCCACAACTTGACAAATTACTTACATAACAACACTCCCTATATTTTCAGAGTACTCTATAGTCACCTCAAGATTTTTATCATTTCAGACCTGCTTACTTAAGAACATTAATATAGCAGTAAACAAATATTTGCTATGTAAAGATATAGTGGAGTAATGGCATCCTGAGTAGAGATTATAGTCACACTCCCTCTGTGAGTGTTGTGATCCGAGCTTCTCTGTTCTTTGTTTTGGTAGCTGGTTCGGCCGTGCATGCGTGTGAGTGCCTCCTTTTGAAACTGTTGGCCCTCCCCGTTTCTTCCTCCTTTCATGTTCATGTCTCACTGGCTATGTAATTGCTGCCACTCTGCATTGTGCACTATCCGGGTCGGGCTTCCACGAGAGAGTGGTGCTCATGGCGGTTACCACTGATAACGCTGGCGTCCCGGTTGGGACTGTCTAGCGGTGCTCAAGGCGGACAGCGGACCGCCATACGAGTACCGCTCTCCCGAAAGAACCCGGCCCAGGTAGTGCACAGTGCAGATCGGTTGCAATTAGCTATAGCCAGTGGGAGTGCCGTTGCTGTTGTTAGCACTGTTAGCACCTTTAGCGAGGCTAGCACTTCTAACCACCATTTCAGCTCAGCCACCTCCATGTTTGCTTGTCATGTCAGAGGTGAGAGCCGTGTTCTGTCATTCCCGTCCCAGATTCTTCATCAAACTGTGGTGAGAGCCGTGTGGAGGCAATCCCAGCCCAGAGTGAATTTAATTCTGAATTTCATGTACAGCACCTTTAAAGTCCTCTTAGCTTTTCTATAAAATAAACTGTTAATCAGAGCTTTAAGTGGTTTCTTACTTTCATAAAACAACAGTAACAGACCAATAAAAACCTACATTGGTTTTAATAATCTAATGAAATAACAATTATTGGATGTTATTCTTTAAACAAGCACTTGGTTATTGAATTGGCTTATAAGGAGATTTTCAATAAAATACATAACATAGCTTGTATGTGAGGTGGTCCATCTCACTTAACATTATTATGAATGTAGATGACAGCTATTTGTTATGAGCACTGATCTAAAGACTTTTCTCTTTTTCTTATTTTCAGTCAGCCAGACAGACACAGATGGCAGGGGACACACTGAGCAGCTAAATACAGCCACAACATGGCTGCTATTTGTCGCTAAAGAGATACTCTGTAGGGGCAAAGAGGTGATAGAGAAGGAAAGGAGAATAAAGAAAAGAAAATATTGCTTTCTCTTATCTTGGATCAGGTAATGGGAATGCAGTCTGTGTTTTTTCTGAAGTGTGGAGAAAGATGATTAAATAGCAATTTGTCTTCGGGTGGCAGACATATTTGTGCGCTTGTGTATATCTAGCTAGCACATGTGTGTGTGTGTATTTGGGTGTGTGAGAGTACATGTGTGTTTGGATGAGGTGTATCTGTGTGTGAGAATATGTTAGTTCATTTAAGGTCAGGTATTTATGTTTGTACCTTCACATATGCCTGTATCAAATTTAGAAAGAGAGTGAGAGAGAGAGAGTGCGTGCGTGCATGTATAGAGCAGATGGAGGCCTGGCCTCAACTCAGATTACAGTTGACCACAGAGGCAGC
>JAOVVB010232780.1:0-10324 GCA_028570985.1 Heterobranchus longifilis
GATTAATCGAGGAAATAATCGGCAGATTAATCGATAATGAAAATAATCGTTAGCTGCAGCTCTACTGTTTGTTTTGGAGAGGAGGAGACCTCTGCGGATAATTTGTCCCTGATAAAAACCTCCTGAACGATGAAAACAGAAGTAATCCTAACCGCCTAGCAGCAGAAAATTGCGTGCTTGACTGTATGTTTCCTGAGATCAGGCAGGAGGCTAACATCTCCTCCGCTTTATTTTAGACAGATCCGGGACACAGTAAACTGGATCTTCTGTGAGCAGATGCTGGTGTGTTACATCAGTGTGTTCAGGGACACCTTCTGGCCCAACGGGAAGTTGGCGCCACACGTCAAAGTCCGAACTGACAGCGAACGCAGTGAAACGAAGGAACGGGCCCAGCAGAAACTACTTGACAATATCCCAGGTAGCAACGGAAACACACGTGTAAACATGAACCTGTAAAAACTAATGAGCACGCCTGACCTCTTTACTTTGTTTCTGTCAGATGCACTCACAAATCTAGTTGGCCAGCAGAACGCCCGCTATGGAATCATCAAGATCTTCAACTCCCTGCAGGAGGCCAGTGCCAACAAACATCTTCTCTACGTAAGAATGATACAGAACAAACACAGAACGTGTCAGACAATAGACGTTTTCAGACCAAACAGTTCTGAGGACTCCCTGAGAACTACATACCTTCACAGGCTTTCTTCTGTTCTGTGCATTCTCACCACCAATAAGAACGCTGTAGTGACGTATCACGGTATTACAGTATACACAAATACCGTCATATACCGTATACCCTGGTAAAATGGCAGGACGGTATCCTGGTATCCTTCTATCCTGCTGCAGATGTGACTGATTGTGACTTTGCAATTTCCCTGCAGGGATCAATAAAGTATTTTTGATTTGGTTTGATTTGATGAAAAAATAGATACCAGGTGGGGACACAGGGGGCACGTCCCCCTGCATTTTTACAACATGTGCATTTGTGCAAAACATGGAAGTAGACAAATTTAAAGACATTTCCGGGATAAATTGATGCAGAAACACATACATTGGTGCATTAAATTTGATCGATTGTTTTGTCGCTCAAAAGTTCCTGAAGGAGGACCCCAAAATCCACGGAAGCGCATTGCATTCACAAAAGAACAAGAAATTAAACACTTTATTTCGTAATTGTAAGAAAAGTTTGTTTAGGATCTCCTAATAATGAGATATTTTCTTGTAATTACGAGGTATGTTCTCATTGTTATTAGGTTTCCTCTAAATTATTCATTTTTTCTCACAATTACCGGTATTCGTTTTTTGCTTGTAATTATTAGGTTTTTTTCTTGCAATTACAAGGTATTTTCTCAGAATTCTGAGATCTTTTGCTTGTAATTATGAGATAAGGTGTCTGATTTTTTTTTTTTTTTCTTGCGTGAAAACAGTGCGGTTCTGTACAACCCAGTTTCATGTGTGTGTCCTCCAGTGTTAAAATGAAACCTACGCCCTTGGATGGCTGGCTAGTTAACTAGCTTGATAATTCCACCATGCTCTCGTGCTACACAGAAAATGAGCCGAACAAAGTTGTCACTCGTCTGGTGATAGCAGTGTGTTTTCCTACGCTGCGACAGGAGTGTGTGGCTGAGACATTACGTTGTTACATTTTACTCATTTAGCAGCTGGCTAGTTAACTAACAGTTAAAAATGGTGGTTGCCGGTGCTGCATTGGCTCATGTGTTCGACCAATCATCGACGTACACTTCCGTCATTCAAGGTTCCGCACCAGGCACGAATAAATTAATCTACTCACTTAATTCGCGCAAGTTTGGACGCTGGAATCTTCTGTTTTCATCGCTTCATTCACGTGAGTAATCCCGACGCTCGCCGCAGAAGTTCAGATATTTCAACTCACACGATCAGTGAATTTGTGTGATTCGCGCGTTATCGCGCCGCCCAATTCAAGTCATCGCACCGCCCGACCGGAACTCGCGTCTGATCACGTCTTTACATTGACTTTATATGTAATTATTTCGCGAAAATTAATTCATTCGCGAAAATTAATTTATTTGCGCCTGGTGCGTACACGGAGTTAGAAAGACTTTTTAGCTGCTACTTCAGAGTCGGTACTGTCTCAGCACAACAGGAACCTTGAATGACGTAAGTGTACGTCGATGACTGGTCGAACACATGAGCCAATGCAACCAGCAACCGCCATTTTTAACTGTTAGCTAACTACCCGGTGTGTACACGCTAGAAGATTCCAGCGTCCAAACTCGCGCAAATCAAGCGAGTAGATTATTTTATTCGAATCTGGTCTGAAAAGAACCACGATTGTTACTGGTTCTTGCGGTACGGACACAATAAAAAGGGGGTTTCTTAGAACTGTGTTCCTCCGGCCCTGAAAACTCCTAATGTCTGTCACAATGAAAATGATGATATAATATGTAACTACAGCTGCAAACATTTTGTCTCACTGTCTCCGTTAGGTGTTGATGGAAATGTTACTGAAGGAAGTGTGTCCTGAACTCAGCGCGGAGGTGGACAACATCTGAACACACACACACACACACACACACACACACACACACACACACACACGCATACACACTTCACACAAACGGAGTCTTGGGATCTTCTAGGCCTTTCTGTAGCTGATCAATCACAAACTGCCAAGCTCGACAGGCAGATGGCCTTTAGGTTCAGCCTCAGACAGGAAGCAGCGGTGTTGGTCACAACGGAGACGCACGCTGATTCTGTCGGTAGAACTGTGAAAAGATGAGAAGCCGGGCCGACGCCAGACTGAAAGGGGCAACCGGTTTATTGTGGTACAGATCTAAAGTTGTCTGTCTGATCGGAGACTGACTTCTGTCGTCTGTCCAGACGGATCACATTGAACGAAGAACTAATTGTGCGGTGGAGCCCCGGCGGCTCACCTGGTGGAGCGTGAGTCCTTAGCCCTCTCTCTCTCTCTCTCTCTCTCTCTGCTCTTTCCTGTCAGCTATATGCTCAAATAAAGGCAAAAAGCCCAAAACATAATCTGTAACAAAAAAAAAGAACAAATTGTATTTTTGACATGTAACCCACGTCTGCATTTTTTTTTTCTTATTTCGATAGCACTGAACCATCAGATCTGTACCACAACAAGTCTTTTTGTCCCTGTGTAAAACACGGCGGTCTATAGATTACAAGGCAGAGTAACAATGATATGAACGTTAACAACTTGGTAATCTAAAGACCGTGATTAAACGCAGCAAAGACCGTTAGCGGTGTGTCGTTGCCCGCGGACCTCTGAACATTCCTCCTACACACAACCTGAGCAACAAACACTTGTGTTCTGTGATTCTTGTAAAGGCTTATAATTGTGCAATATAATGTCATGTAAAAGTCATTGTGATGATTTTATTTATGATTGTTATTGATAGATTTTATTTTTACCAAAAATTGTTTAGAGAGCGTTTATATAAGCAATAAATTGCAAAAAAAAGTGGATATGGCTTCTTTTTTATAAAATTTGAAACTACAAGATTTGCTAGAATGACATATTATGAATATAAAATATAAAATATAAATATTATTGACAGATTGTTCACTGATCCAGCGTCCTGAAACAGAAAACACTGAACAGCATAAAATTAAAATCTAGTACAAAATCTCTCCACACTGTAATACACTATATGAAGTTCCTCTTACACTTCAAAATCTGAACTATCCCTTTAAAGTATTTTCAGTGTTATTCTGCATTTATATGAGCAGTGGTGGAAAAAAGTACTTAGATCTTTTACTTACGTAAAAGTAGCAATACCATAGTGTAGAAATACTTTGTTGCAAGTAAAAGTCCTGTATTAAAAACTTAAGTAAAAGTACAAAAGTATTACCATCAAAATATACTTAAAGTACAAAAAGTAAAAGTACTCATTATGCAGAATTTCTTGTTTCGGGATCTTATATATTATGTACAGTGGTGGAGGAAGTATTCAGATCATTTACTTAAGTAAAAGTACTAATACCACATTGTGAAAATACTCAAGTAAAAGTCCTGCAATGAAAATGTTACTTAAGTAAAAGTATGCAGGTATAATCAGGAAAATGTACTTAAAGTATTAAAAGTAAAAGTACTCAATGCAGAAAAACCACTATGACAGCCACAATGACTTAAAAATGTAATAAAAAATCAATCAATAGTTGCCATTTGTTTAGATTACAAGTTATCAGTTTCATCACGTTTCATTCATCCTGGCACATTTAAAATAAAAAAGAGGGAAAAATACAAAATGACTGTACTTTACCATTAAAAAAATAAATAAAATTAAAAAAAATAGTTGCAAATTAACTTATTTCGTAAGTTCTTTATATGTTTTGTATGCAAAAATCTTAATTTGTAGTAAAGTAATTAAAGCTGTCAAATTGTTGCAGTGAAGTAAAAAGTACAGTATTTCCCTGAATTGTAGTGGAGTAGAAGTATAAAGTGGCAGGAAAATACAATACTCAAGTAAAGTACAAGTACCTCAAATTTGTACTTAAGTATAGTACTTGAGTAAATGTACTTAGTTACATTCCATCACTGATTGTGTAATTGTGTTGATGCATTAATGTGTAATAACACTAATGTTGCAGCTGGTAAAGGTGGAGCTAATTCCAACTACTTTATATACTGAGAAGTATCTTAATACATCATAATGTATTAGTTGATTTATAGTCTGTATTAATAATCAGAATAGTAAAGAGTAAAAAGTACAATATTGGCTCCCAAAATGTAGTGGAGTAGAAGTGGCATAAAAATGAAATAGTAGAGGTACCTCAAAACTGTACAGTACTTGAGTAAATGTACTTAGTTACATCATATGACATGGCATGAACTCGGTGCTTCAGCTGTTTGTGTTATTGAAAATGATTGATGCACCATTTATTTTTTATATAAACAACAGAATAGCGTGATTGCAAAAATGTTTTAGGCTTTCACAGTTTTCCCCCCAAGGACATGAATGCAACATGTGTTCCCCAAAGAGTGGATGGAGTAAAGGTGGAGTGAAGAATGGTGCCTGTCGGTAATGAGCCATGGCACACAGCTGAGCCACCACATGTCAAGTTAGAGAGAGAGAGACAGGAAGTGTAGCACTTTGCCTTCAAAGTAAGAGCATAAAATGTGTATAGGAGAACGACTGGGCTGTACAGAACAACATTTCTGGGAAAAACACAATAAGCAACTATAGATCTGCGCCAGATTATTTCTAACTTTCACATAATAGTGTAATTTTGCAAATTCAACTGAGCTGCTCTCACATCTTGTTCTTGTGATCTGCTCTAGTTGTCTATTCCAGTGGTTCCCAACATGACGGTCCCGACCCCCAGTAGCGGTCGCCAAAGCTTCACGAGGTCACAAGGCCTTCTTTGATTTTTAGGGGTGTAAGACAACCCATATCTCAGCATTTCATTCATTTTTGTGAAGAAAACTAAATCAAATTGTTATTTTTAAACTTTGGATTATTAGAAGATATGAATTGCAAAAAATCTCACAGGATAAGGGCACTATGAAGTATGTATTATTGCTAAAAAAAAAAAAAAAAAACACAAAAAAACAATACAGAGAATTGTATTTCAAGTTCCAAAAAGTAACAGGAAAACTCATCTGTGATGCAGCACAGGAAATAATCTACTGAAAATTATCAAATCAAACTACCAAATGTCTTATTTTACACAAACTTCCTGCAGCTATTGTGTTCACTATTTAGGTTAGTTGTTCAGTTTATCAGTTGTTCTGTACTGTTATTGCTGTGCATTAAATATAATATGAAATATCCATAAAATATGTTACTAAAACTGGAGATACACTTGCTTTTTAACCATCAGTTCACGTGGACATCGCGTCACGTTCATTTCTGAGTACGTACACAATAAACGGACAAAACATACAAAACATATCTTCGGCTTTAGTCAGGGGTCGTCCGTTAACTCAATGATAGAAA
The DNA here is from genome assembly GCA_028570985.1 of Heterobranchus longifilis. Lineage (NCBI taxonomy): Eukaryota > Metazoa > Chordata > Actinopteri > Siluriformes > Clariidae > Heterobranchus > Heterobranchus longifilis. Next base: position 5,946 of record JAOVVB010232780.1, read on the forward strand.
AGGGGTCCCTTGACGAAAAAGATTGGGAACCACTGGTCTATTCCCCCAGGTATGGAAATATTGCAATCACATGAGCGTAGTGTATTAGGTGTAAAATGCTTTATAATGGAACCATATCAGAGTCAAAAAGAATAACTAAGCTGAGGCATACTGAGTAATAGTTGCATTAATGTTTCTAAAATGAAAGTGGGATAGTTGTGACATCACAACCTTATGGAAGTCCCGATGACTCGTTTAAAGGCACAGTTTCTGAATATGAGCTGTGTGCATTTCTCCATGGATTGAGCGTTTTGATACTTTCACATTATTTATATAACACCTAGACCTGCTTTATAATCAAAGAAAGGAAATATCACTTTTTACAATATGGGACCTTTAACACTTACAGACACATCAAATGTTTTCTGCAGAATTGTATAACCAGCAGAGATATAACAATGCAACAAATGGCCCAACCATTTGTTACATAGTTATATCTCTGCTGGTCATGCCAGCTCTGTTTTTCTTACACGGGGTTTTATTTTGACACTTAAACCGGAAGTAGTGCAATGTTGTGCTCAAAGTGGACGAGGCGCCGCCAACACTTACAAGCTAGCAAACATTGCCTTATCCGGTAACGTCACATTCAAACACCGCTCAATGGTAGGTTTTGTTTAACATTAATAGTGCTAATGAGAATAATACTGATAGTTATCTCAGAAAGCTAACGCTAGCTGGCGAGGAGCTAGTCATTAGCTAATGTTAGCTTTCTTAGTTTTTGTGTCGTTCTTTACTGTAGGTTTGCCTTTCCTTCACTTAAAGCTAACAAGCTAGCTAACGTAAGCTATATGCTACTTTAAACTAACTAAGCCATCACTAATCCATACAACGTGTTATTATTTTTCATGCTAATAATAATAATAATAATTGTATTGTTATACTAATGGCCGCTGAGGTAATACCGTCAGCGGGTTAAGCTATCTATCGTGTTCATTGTGGTTGCCTGACAACGGGAAATTAAAGAGACAGTAACGTTAATCAACATGTGTCAGGGCGAAGTATAGGGTCGTTTTTGCCATTCTGGGGCATGCCATAGACCACTATTTTGCCCCAAACAAAATGTAATGGCACCCAAGAAAGTGTGAAAAGTGAAACGGACTTTTCTTGGATTCATCAGCTCTATAGATAATGCACCAGTAAAAGTGCCTCACAGCAGGACAAAACTGGTCACTTTAATCCCAGCTTGCTGGTGATTAATTAGCACTCTACTCACCAGAGAGAAATCACCTGCTGTGGTCTTTGGTTGTGATAAAACCTGTCCTGTATACTGTGTATTTGGCCCCTGCCTGATAGCACAAAGTTGAAACCCTTTTTTTCAAATGGCTATTAGGCCCATATGTTTTATATTATGCTCTTATATTGTGCAGAGAATGGCAGCGTGTGTTCTCAGTAGGGTTGTGTGTCTTTTTCCAAAAGGAGATGGATGACGAGCTGGAGAACTTCATCAGGGAGCGGAAGGCGAGGATGGCTGAGGATAAAGTCAGTTTTGAACAAGACCCTCCTTACATGGAAATAAAGGTGTGTTGAAATGATGGACTGGGTCAGAACCAGATCAGGGTTCTGGATAGATAACCACTTATTATATATACATTCATTTTGTTAAATTCTGGTGCATATAGCCTTTTGTTTAACCCCCCCCCCCCCATAAGGTGCATCCAGTGATGAATAAAACATGATGAAAGTAAATAAAAAGTAAATGCCTTCTTTTTATGGGAACCCAAGTGAAAACGGATGACATGCTGCAAAAGTTTTGAATTGTAACTGATAAAGTGTTGAGTATTTGTTTGGAAATGTAAAGTTATGGTGCATTCACACGCTCCTCGGATGGTCCCATTTCCCGAGTTGGGAATTTCTTCCAACTTCAGTGTGTTCACGAGCTTGTTCATGTGGAAACAACATGGACGCTACAAAGATGTGTTGTATATATTAGGGATTTTGTCCCAGTACATTATCTAAAACTAAAATATTGCTTTACCTGACTTGTTATCAGGGTTAATGCTCATAAATAACTTTTCTAACTAATCTAGGTCACTCTACGTGGACAGCAAATAACAGTTACAAACTAATACCATTTTTCAAGTTACATGTGAGCAAAAAGTTGTTATGCAATACGTGAATTAATAACTTACCATCAACCCAACATTTACTTTCATCCGCCATCTTTCTGCGTAACATGGCGGCAAGTCATGTACCAAAATTTTCGCCGACTTTCCAAGTTGTTGTTCCGACTTGAGAGGGAGTTCACAGAAATTTCCAATTATTCCGACACCACGTGAATGCAGCATTATGAACAGAGCACAAGGATGACCCTTTTGCAGGGATCCTATTGTGGATATATTTTAATACATGATGTATTTTTCTGTTTTTGATTGACAGACGAAACCCCACAGAGCCTATGAGTCCACTGTTAAGGAAAACATCCCTCCAAAGTCTATAGCACAGGGCAAAGGTACAGTACATTCCCTCCTTTTAATTCTCATGTTTTTTTAAATGATTATTTCCATAAAAAAGTTGTAAATACCAGAAGTCCATCATTAATAGTAACCCACGATGTGTCTTGTTGTCCTGTGAGCAATGTTTGTCAGGGTAGATGTTGTTTCTTGTCTTGTTTTGGCACAAAGCTGTTCACCTCGTGTCTCTATTAAGAATTGATGGCTGTGCTTTGTCAGAGGAGAGTTGCACTGTGGGTCTGCAGCTCGGTATGGAGTACGAGAGGAAGAAACAGAGGCTGCAACATGAGCTCCGTATGGACTACAGGCGCTACATGGCTCAGGTGACTGTCGCACACATACCTGTTTACTCGTGTGTTTGGCTGTAGCAGACTCGCTTGAAGGTCAGGCCAGGCTTTGTTCGAGACGGGGGCGTTTCCAGGGGGGTGGCCACCTCTGACATCTGATTGGCCACCCCAGGTGCCACACCTGTAAGAGACCCGCGGGAGCACAGCGGCCGACGTTACATTTAAGAGGCTGTAGCGGACTCCGTTGTAAAGCTAGAGTGAAGATATTGGTATCATAAATCAGTGGTTTTCATGTCATGGACCCCGTGGACCCCCTGTGCTGACATAGCGTTTTTTTCTCTCTGGGCAGCGCTTCATCCCAGCGTCTCATCAAAAAAGCACTGGCTGCGTGTCTGTTCTGTTTGACAACAACGTGAACGTTAGCTAGCTTAATGCTACCCAGGTAAACAGAGGGTTGATTACACAACAAGCATACAGTGGTAAAAGCACAGCACTCACTAGTCAACAGTCAGTGGGTCCAGCGATTTCCTCTAGGCGGCTGCATGCGGCCGCATACGCTCTCTCCTCATGGAGATCAATTGAAAAAAGACCACAGACCCCTATTTGATAGGATTTATTTGCTTTTATATGTTTTATTACAGAAAGTGTAAGAAACCCATGACCAAAATAGTCATACATTCTGTCATTGTGTTACTTATAGATGGAATTATGGTGAAAATAAATTGTTCACCTTTTTGCTGGGGACCCCCTGGAACCCCCTCAAGGACCCCGGGGGGTCCCTGGACCCCACTTTGAGAACCACTGTCATAAATAACGCTCCAAAGTTAGGCTACATTTTGGCGAGGGAAAAACTATTTTCACTAATGAATGAATGAAAATGGGCTCTATGGGTACCCACGAGTCTCCCCTTTAAAGAAAATGTCTTCTTTTATTTTAATATTTCTGCATACTGATGTCCATAAACAGTTTTGAATTACATGAATTGTGTATCACTGGAAAGCTGAGACTCTTGTGGATTCAATGAGCCCAACTGTATTCAGGTGTGATGATGTTGGTGTACACATTGAATGCGATATTTCCCAAAACCCAAAATCAACAGATATTTTTCCCATGATATAATTGCAATAAACGGACCAAAAGTACGCTGAAATAACTATATCATGATGAAGATTAGTAAAAAGTCTGAATTCATGCTTTGTCACGGCTGACTACAAATAAACAACTTTTAAAATGTTTGTTTTCTGAATGGAGTTCTGATCCATCAGGTCTGTGCTGTGCAGGACAATCTCAGAGCTGACAGGCTTTAACCACACGGCATCAGGAAAATTTCTCACTTGAGTTGAAATATTTCAACTTGCACGAACATGCGAATCATGCAGATTTCGCGTGTTTGCACCGCGTCCTCTGTGCAGCCAATTTGCGTGTATTTGCATCTTTCCGTGGACTTTGTATGTAATCACGCCGCTGAGTTCACGCAAACACGTTCACTGTGAACACACCATTAGTCCCCAATTGTAGCTATTTCATTGTAGTCAAAAAGACAAAACATGCACCTGAAGAGTAAAACTCAAAATGTTGGAATCATGAAAGTAACATTTTATGT